>WHPZ01579965.1:0-37303 GCA_016617965.1 Macrosiphum rosae | reverse complement strand
TACGGGTACAGTGTCAATTCGGTACAAACCTCGTGGCGGTGGTTCGTACATA
Organism: Macrosiphum rosae; assembly: GCA_016617965.1. Taxonomy (NCBI): domain Eukaryota; kingdom Metazoa; phylum Arthropoda; class Insecta; order Hemiptera; family Aphididae; genus Macrosiphum; species Macrosiphum rosae. Next base: position 37,251 of record WHPZ01579965.1, on the reverse strand, counting down.
AATAACCACCGCACGATATTATTATTAGATTTGTTTACCTGGAAACGCACACCCACGCGGAATGCGAACGATTCGTAACAGTAGTTTATTGCGATATTAATTTATCAACGGGGTTACTCCGAGTTCATTAAAAAACGTGACTGCACGAAGCGAAGTCATTTTTGCGAAACTTGGCAATGTCGCGTTCTCCGCGACTGCATAATTCCGTAAAACCATAGTAGGTAGGTATAATAATACAGCTACCGGTAGTGAGTACCGCTTAATGTGATCCCATTGGTTCAGTCAATTTGGATTCTATTAACCAGATGATTTCATAAAGTATATTTTTTTCAATGTAATAATATGTGGTTTGGGATTTTCATTTTTGATTCCAATAAACAGTTGATTCTACAAACCAGTGATCACATTAAGCGGAACTCACTGTATAATAATATTTCGACTTCGGTTAATGTGATAGGACAGATTTGATTTGGTAGCGGCTGCACTCGGGCCCGGTGCTTTCGTCCGTAGTTCTTATACCCAGGTACATGCACGCACGAAAAATAAACGTAATATAATTTATACTTCATAGTTCATACGTTATAGATGTCATTGTGCAGCTATAAATTACTTATAATAATCATTTACGGTATTACTTTACCTAATATTTTGCCGTTTATTCAAAGGAGATAAAGTATTGTTTTACGATTTTGAGCAGATCATTTTTGACTGATGAGCCGCATTTGTTTTCGACGTTTTTCATAAAAAAACTGAGTTGTAGAGTAAATAAAAAGTATTTTTTAACGCGAAACAAAACTATATAATAGGTACTATCCTAATATTAATATTTAGAACATAAAATATGATTTGAGAGATAATTGTTTGTAAATGACAACACTATTTACTATGTCATGATGAATCGTATACAGTTCAAGTTTAATACAGACAATAGTAAGGTTGGGGAGTAACATCTTGAATAAAAAAAAATAGGTTACAGAAAATATTTTTCATAAAATACAAACTTGAAAGTGAAATACATTTTGGTTGTTGAAATTCTTATAAAACAGTAATAATTGTCAGTTAAATATAGAACGGCCATACGGCACATAACAGAAAAAACATAAACGATGATAATGATGACTCAAAATGATAATACGTATAAACACGGGAGCCAAGAAAGACACAAAAAGTTACTCATAAAAAGTTAAATCCTAAAAGTTGATATACTTGGAAAGTATCAAAGTATCAACATTTATTACAATGTACCTACGAAATAATGCGCATCTACAAAAATATAGGTACTATTCACATTGGCGGACGGAGTTTTCTCGGATTTCGAATAGATTTGGTGGATTTTGAGACTTAAAGTTTAATACTGTTACGACGAGTTATGCAAGCTTTAAGCACCATCAATATAATATTTTATTAAGAATAATACGAATAAAAAATATTTTTTTTCAGTTTCCCGGCCGTCCGATTTTTCTCAATGTTTGCAACCACAGTATATGACATCGTCATCGATCATCTTGACGTCGAGGGTATAGGTATACGGAGCGCGTTTCGGTGTAGGGGAGGACTTGGAATGAAAAAAAATCACGTAGGTACCTTCAAGGCTTCAACAATATTTTATTATATCAATCAATTGGTACTCGATCGTTGGCGTACGCGATGGACGGGTTTAGGACGTATGGTATACGGTGGCAGCAGGAAGGTACCTACCTCCTAACCCTGGTCCTAATAGATAATACACACGACCATCAGTCGTGGTTTGCCAATGCGAAACCGACCGATCGAGCGATTTTCCACGTTTGATTAATAGCCCCCAAATAACCACGACAAGAAAATTAATTATGGTAATTCGTCATAATCAACGTCGACAGCGCTGTCGGATGTTTTTTTCAATTAGTTTATTATAAATTATACCTAACATTATATTATTATAAACGACATAAGAAACGGTAATGCAATAGCAAAATATTTTTACACTGCGTGCGGGAAATGAAGAAAATGTTATATAACTTCGAAGTGATTGAATACTCGAAATGGGAGCCACCGTTTTATTTTCGACTAAAATCAACCTCAATATTCATCAGCCACAAAAAGATACAGAGATATTATGGTCGAATTTTTTGCTAAAATTGTCATTGAGCTTACATTATAGACCTCTTGATAGGTACGTATAACTTTGTTAAGCTTTCACAACATATTATATTTTCAATGTGAAAAAAAATACAAGATAAATATAAGTATTAATTTTAAGCTTAAAACTACAAAACATTAATTGGTACGTGATTTAAATTACAAACTAGGTATGGTTCTTATGTGTTGCAATTTGCAATGCATTCAATATTTTATAATATTTATTATGTATGTCCGTTTACTCAGATTTTAAATTAAATACAAACTTTAGTTTTGTATCTGTATATTTACGTACATAGGTAACATATTGGGTAGGTACTCATTTACCTACATTCATAAGAATTACACTAAAAGTATCAACGAAATAATATGTAAAAATGGTTATATCTATGCGATCTATATTAATATAGAGAACTATAATTGTGCCCTATTTCTTTTCTCTCTGACCCAAATGAAACATAGCAAATTTACATTCAGCATGAACCAATCTTGGGTTTTTAGCATTAATATTATATAATTATATATTAGAGAAAATTGACCTATTATCAAACTTTAAGTTGAGAAAATAACTGTGTTTGAAGTTTGTATGTTTTTACTATATTTTGATATTGTTTTGTATTATATTATTATTATACGTTTTTAAATTTTATTATTTAAAATAATCATATAACTTGCATAAAATTGAAATATCGTAAAAATAGCCACCGTTCAAACAACACAGATAATGTTCTTGACTTTAAGTTTGAAGATATATCAATTCGCTCATATTTATTAAACCATTAATAAAGCAATGGTTTTGATCAACTCAAATTCGCTACGATAACATGAGGCCGAGGGGTCAGAGAAAGAGAGAGAAAAAGAAAACAATAGCCATCTTAAATTCTTATCAATATGGAATAGACAAAAACTTTTAGAAACAACACCATCTTTATTTCCTTATTCATTTTCATTCGGAAAGGTTTTGTGAACGAAAAAAGGGAAAAGGTTATTTTCTGGCGGAATGGGTGCCGCCCCGTTCAAATAGAAACGTCCTCGGGGTTCCACGGCCCGTCCTTTCCCCACAACGTACTTCATAAAATCAAACGCGCGGTGTGCGTATAAGGGTATTATAGTTTTAAAGCTTCCGTCTTTGTGTGTTATAAAATATAATAATGGACATTCCGTGTCAGCCGGTGATTTTGTTTTGTTTTGCGCATTATATTTACGTGTCGTCAGCGGGGGTGCGCGTGTGGTGGCGCCGGTGGTTATTTGTTTTCCGGTCGAACGCTCTTTAGCAGCGTTTGCTCGATTACGCTGTAAGGGGTCGAAAAGGGTACCACCCCGCTCAAACAGAAATCGTTCAGAGAGTAGAGGACGTACGGTTAAATTTACTTTTTGATCTCCAAAATTGGAAAAAGTGGATTATTGCATGCATTATTTATATACGGAGCCCACTACATTTTGTAGCTAAGCCTTAAAGATGTGTAGTGAATTTTGTCCGTTTGATTGTCGGTTCAAGATGTAAAATTATGATTTCATTAATTTTTAGTTATAAACCATATCCACATGTTATAGAGCACCTGTTTCATTTTTTATATCACCACGATGATATTATTATCATTTAATAAAAAAATATTTACATAACATGATAATATTATGCTTATGCTAAGAAAGTATTTTATAGGCGAAGTGAAAAGAATATCGCAAAAGATTTATTAAAATGTGGCTATTCTGTGCAGCCATTATACTATGGACCTGAAACAAATTTGAATTTCCGGTCTACCTGTGCCCGGGGCCTTTAAAATCCCAGTAACCCGGACGTGGATTGAACGCGGAGAGGGGTTTCTCGGTTGAGGCAAAATAAAAACCACCCAAAAAGACGTTTAATCGATAAGACCAATATACGACGGGCAGGGGGCGAACGGATACGACCTTATTGTCGTTTTCTTCGCGGGCCACAAAAAAAACACAACGTAGGTACACACGCATTTTACACCATAAAAGGGTCACGACGACGTTCCATGGCGGTACGTCTATCTCTATTATCATATTATATCATATATTATTATACACAGTGTCATCGTCGTTCATTCGACGGGCACCCCATGGAATTTGTTCTTTAACGCATACACACAAACACACACACACACGACCGGGGACACATATTGTACAGCTGCCGGTATAATGCACACTGGTATGCGACGATTTGCAAACCAGGGGGGGGGAATAAAAATAAACGTACAACGGGCGCTCACGTCTCGGCAGAGGCCGCTAAAAAACCGATCGATCGATTCGAGCGCGCGGGGGTGGTGCCCCGCCCCTCCAGTCAAACTACCCCTCGCAACTAGGACAAGTGTAACCTACATTCAGAGTGCGCACACTCGCTCCCGCGCATCTGTGTATATGTGTATGTATGCCAATGTGGGCATGTGTGTGTGCGTGGGCGAGTGTGTGGAGATTATGTAAAACCAAATGCGGTACTTAAACATGACAGCCTTCGAGCGCGTGTAACTTCCCTGAGACGTGTTCCCACTACCCCCCCCCCCCACAAAACCTAACCCTTCTCTTAATCCTCTCCTCCTGTCCCGAGTCTTTTCATCCATGGCCAATCGACGTCGTTCGATTTGTATTTTTAATTTCTTCCCCTCGCCGCTCACACCCCTTTATACTCCTAATCCTGTCGGCAAGACGGACGGCTGGTATGAAAGACCCGTCGTCGTCAAATGATAACAGACACGTTTTCGTCAGATCTATCACACACACGTTGCATTTTTTCTTCTCAACGGCGTGTTTCATCGATTTAGAATTTTTATGGAAATACAGAAGACGCTCTCACCCGTTGTCGTATATATATATAATATATTATGTTTTTTTTTTCATCGTATTTTATGTGTATATATATGCGTGTGTGTGTTTTTTTTCCTCTACGCTCTTGCATATTATTATTATTTGTTTCCGACACTCCCCTTGAAATAGCGATTTCACTCCATTTATATAAACATAATATACTGCGCGTCATCCATGGTATTATATTATAAATTATTGTATTGTTCTCCGTTTTTATTAAATTTAAACCTTTCAACGCGTTTTTTGTTCTACAAATTATTAACACGATGGAAAATTCAAAATTTGAATTTAAAACATTTGCGATCTCTAATGTGGACTTCCAATATTCACTTTTTAATATATTATAGAAATAAAAAAATTTTGAAACAATACGATTTCCCAAATTCTGGCACGACTAGGGCAAACCATTCATTTATTTTTTTGTAATACCTAAATTAAATTTTACACATCTTGAGTACAAGTCACAAATGATTATATTGAATGTATTCATAATTGTCCAAACTACTTGTTATCTAATTAATATTACCATCTAATTAAAGATAATTATAACCACAATTATATTCATAATCAACGTTTTAAAATATATATCTAGGATTTTCCCATGCGTGTTTAATTTTATAAGATTATTTAAATAATAATTTCATATTCCTAAATAGCCATACGAAAAATTATGTAAGGTGACTTGAATGATATTAAGAATTTAAATAGTGAATTTACATATTTTATTCCCAAACGTTTGGTGTAAAGTATCAGTTTTCGAGTTGGAATCACCGTGTAACACATACCTATAATTATAACACTGATATTGCAAAGAAATAGATGACCTTCAGTGACGTAAATATGAAGCATTTAAAATGTAACCAAGCGTCGTTTTGAGTTGATATTATAATATAATACCTTGTACGAGATTCTTTACACAAACCATAATGTGTAAGTACCGATAGTAAAAATGTGGAGAAATTAAATTTTCTATCCACGGTGATAAAATCCTTTTTTTTTTAAATAAAAGAGAGAAATAAAACGAACGTTAATTTTAGTGCATAATAAACAGTACGATATATATTGAGCAAAACGTGGACAATAACATTGAATAATTAAATATATTTGATAACCAAGCGTTTATAACATACACTACTATACAATGGAAAGGAAATTAATTATTATATACACGAACATAGCTTTGATATTTAAATATACATAAATAATATACCTACTGCAAAAAGTAATGATTTTTTAGTTCACTATTCCACACAATAATAATACAACCATAATGACATAATACATTGCAATAATATTCGATTTTGTAACTTTATATCTTTCGAGTGATGGGTAATAAATTGAACTTTTCAGAGTACATAGAAACTCGATTTCAACACCGACTTCACAAAACCTACATTTCAATTAATCAACGGGATCTTACGAACGATTCAGACATACGTCTGGTCTCGAGTTACGTGTGTGGGTCGTTAGTAAAAAAATAAAAAATCACAAACTACAACCACATTTTGATGATGAAGTCGAAACCGTGTTATAAATATTGTGTAAAAGTTGAACGCGTTTCATCGCACCGTATTATAAAATACTCTAGGATGAACCGGAGGTCTTATATACGCCACTTAAGTGTCTTTTAAAAAATACTCCAGATGATGACTTCGCTCCGGGGTTTGAAATCATCAAATCGTTTGTTCGCGAACAATAGGTACCTGTACGAGTTACATTTAAATGTACGAGGGGATTTTCACTACAACGGCTGCCAAACAAACGATTGTGACGAATGCGTAGTCAGAGTCCGTTTGGAGTTTTTTTTTCTTTCTTTCAAGAGGTCATCTGTTGTGGTCCGTCCTGTCTCTCGTACATACCTAAGTGCGCACCAGCAGTAGTTATACCATGTCGCTGCCGCGCTTCTCGTGGTATCCCTAACCTGGAAAATATATTTTGTCACATTTGTTTCCCAGATAACAGAAAACGACTAGCACTACTCTCCGAGATAATGACATTGTTAAGCCAAAACACCGCATTGTTCCGAGTATGAGCAACCTGTGATTTCGACCTTAAAACTCTGCACTATTTTTATTTATGCCTGGGCTGGGAGATTTAGTTCCAATCATAGTAAGAATTCTACATACTAACTATTGAGTAAAAAAAAAAAAAAAAATGGCACTATGAAATGTATGATGATGAACAACTATTTTATAAAAGTAAATAGGTAATAATATGTAATTTAGGTATTACGTATTTATGTACATTGTTATAATATTATTTTTCAAATTATAGTGTTTTCCCGTATTCGAAATTGATTAGAGACACGTATTTATTTTAAGCATTTAATAGTTCAGTTGTTTTTTTTACACTATCACGCGATAGTATTTTTCACAAAAAAAAAAAAACGAAATCTTTACATCGGTAATTTGGCCTAGTTTACATGTAGATATCTATTTATTGGTCAATAATTAACTGTTTTTTAATTATTTATTGTTTGAACCATTCACTGTGTAGCATAAAAAAGTTCATGTTTGCGATACAGTTTGCAATTATGATTTATAAATTGATAACCATTAGTTTGGCTGTACTCAAAAAAAAAAAATTACAAATAGAGTTTTATCATTCTGTGCACGATAGATGTTTCGCAGTTGCCAAGTTACGATTGTAGGTTGTTATTTTGGTATACAGACAACAAAAATAAATATTCAATATTCAATCGACCGTTCACGACAACTTTATTCATACATACGCCCCAAGTAAATTAATCATCTGCTAATGGTTATTCAATATTGTATTGTTTCGAGAAGAGGTTAAACCTAATAAAACATTAACAAATGATATGTAGGTACCCCCCAAGATAGTATGACGTGGGATCATGAAATATTAGATTTCTACACATAATAATTGTACATCAAGACAATACGGAATTGTTTTAAATCAAAACGTTCTTGATAATGTTTGTAAAAAAATATGTTAATAAAATATTTAAAACGCGATTTATTGTGTTATTATGTATTAATTATTTAGTACTCATCATTCTAATTAATTATTAAATGTTAGTAAAAACAAACTTTGTTTTTAGTAACATACTTTATAAAATAATCAATATTATATAGAACGTGAATATTATGATAAACAATTATTATATTTTTCTTTAATTTTCAATAACTTGATTAATATATTTTATGTCTTGGTACCTACCTATAGTAATATGATGTATGTCGTTTTTTTTTTTTAAAGCCCATTTTTAATATGGATTCTTGAATTATATTTGTTTATAATGAAGATTGATTGTATTGTATTTATAATTGAACTATTTTATTTTCTGGCAAGTATACCTAGCTAGAATGACTTAAACGTTTTACGAAAAAAAACGAATTAACTCCCTTGTCAGTGTGCGCGATTTTAAAAAAACTTTGTTAATATTTTGTTGCATTATTACATCATTCTGTTAGTTTGAACTAAGAAGTATTTGTAATCAATAATCATTATTTATGTTTAATTTATATATTACAGTAGTATAAATCCATTAAATACAATTGTTATATTATGTATTATAACTATAAAATACTAATTCAACTTCATTAAGTTCGAGCATTTAAAAAGTAAATTGAAATATTTTAGAAAAGTTTCGATATTTGTACGACGTACTAAAAAATTATATCTTGTAACTAATTTAAAAACCATTAAAAATAAGCAAAATGTTCATTTAAAATATTTTGTAACATATATTATATATTATATATATTAATGTCTAATGTATATAGCTAAAATTAAAAGAGACAAATCTAAAAATAAAATCACAGCATGAAAAATGTCTAAGCACCTTGAATTTTGGATATGCGCCGAGAACTTTATAATTATTGTTTTTAATCCAGCATCAACTATAAGATAAATTTTCTTCGATCGAAAACTTTTAAAATCATCTTCGTACAGTGCATTATAATATTGTAAACATTTCGACTCTTATCGATATTATACCTAACGGTCATTAAATTATTTCTCTCTAATGCTCTATATTATTATAACGCGACGCTAACTTTCATTGGAATGTCAAAAGTGAAAAATATTGCAATAACTATCACTACGTTATTAAACGGCACTTGCTCTGTCGATAAAGTATTGGTCGAATACCGACTTATACCTTCTAGGCTTCTATAGTTATTGAGATTTATAATTATGAGCAAAAATACAATAGGATAATAATTACGACGGTAATATTCTAATATAACGAGCAAATGATAATAATATTATACGCGTAATGGTGTTAGCGCATTATAAACCACAATAATAATTGCGGTCTACGGACATGTTTTATGGTATCTTGCCGAGTCGGTAGGTATTGTGTTAATGTGTCTGTTATTACGCGATAATAGTCGCGTATAATAATAGATCTTGATTTATTTCCAGTCATAAAATACGTGGGTAGTTCAACGAGAATGAAGTTTGAATAATCCCCGCACAGTACACGATTTTCGCAAACATATTAATAATTACGCGCGTTTTGCTCGTTGAAACGTATCGGATACAATTTGAAATTAAACGACCGTGTACCTAGGTAAATGTGTACACTGCACAGGTAGGTACATGAATATTAATGTGTAGAACTTGTATTATAGTAGCGAACGGTTAATTAATCGAACCTTTCATGAAACATTAATACCGCGGAATGGCGTTTTTAACTGTTCATTATCATTCCGCTGAATGGCTAAACGATATTCTATAATATACCTATAGTGCGAATAACAGCCTCGATATAGGACAAAAAAAAAAAAATTGCTCGCTTCGAATGAATTAAATTTTTTTTTAAAAAAAGGTTAATCGATGGGGGGTCCGCCATTCAGAAAATTATATAATATTATTCAAATAGAATATTTTATTTTTCGTCGTACCTTTTATTTTTATTGAGCCGTAAAATACGATTCTCCATTCATCGATAGCGCACAAAGAAAACTCATAAATTCAAACCGACGTCTGTGAAAAATATAATATATAAAACACCTTACCGATATCATCAACTACGGAACCCGTATAGTCGAAAAAAACATATTTTATTATCCACTAATTTATCAACACCTAACACACTACAAATCTTAATTTATATTATATTATATCTTATTTTTTGTTTTTAATATACTTAGATTATTTGGAACCACAGTTTTTTTTTTTTTTTTGGAAAAGCTTAGAAAAGTTCTATTTGAAAAAGTAACTTTTACACACCATAATATTGTATTACTAATATATTACAATATATTACCATTAATGGTTACATTATTTTACTGTGTATACTATTCATATTATAGGACAAACGAATAGATATTTTAGAATTGAATAATTAACATGGTAAAGATTCACTATTTAAGAAGACTTTAATAAAGTATTTAAAAATCCATAGGAATATAATATAATATAATAATATTCGACTTGTGTATTGATTTTAAAATCATTATAATATTATCACAATACTAACTGATCCCGTGCACTTCGTTGCCCGTTAAATGTATCAACTCTATATATGACTCAAACTTTGTTCAATTCGTTATTTAATATTCGGTGTACGGTGTTCAAAATTTATCTTATATTTTCCGTTGCCCGGAATAAAAATTCTGAATCGCAGCGAATCGTACATTATCAGGTAGGCAATCTATCGGCGGTAGATCGCGGACCTCGTGCTGTTTCTACGTAAGCGTGTGATTTAACTCTAAAGTATCAAAGTTATACCAAGTTTGTCGTTTTTACTTAATTCCACCTGCGGTTGATTAAAATAATCAATTTATTTAATCCCATTAAATATAATTTGTATTTAAAAAGTAAAGCAAATATTATTTATTTTTTTTTTATCACTATTATTATTATTATAATAGCTTAAAAACCCATGGCAACCATTTATAAACAAAAATTTCCATCCGAAATCTCAAAATTCCCGTTTGAGCACCTCCCGGGGTTGGTCCCCTCCCTTTTTAAATTAGCCTATGTATTGAGTTGGACCAAAATACACGCAGTGTAAAAATTTCATCAAGATAGGTCCAGTAGTTTTTACGTGAAACAGTAACAAAGTCACAAACTTTCGCGTTTATAATATTAATAGGATATATTGACAAAAAATAATAATACAAATCAACAAGCATGCCCTATTAACCAATAGCAACCAAAATATAATACACTATTATTATTTTTTTTTTCGGCCAGGTGTGCACTTAAAGGCCATAACTCCGGAACCACTTATATCACAGCTTACAAACTTCACAAAAACCATCTACATATCAATCTTAATATGCCCTAAAATTTTATCGAAATCGGTTTGGTGGATCTTGAGTTATAAAATTTATTCAAAATGTACACTTATTTTTATATAATATTATATAGATTATTTATAAGCGGTAAATTAGGTCTTTTAAGAATTTGGAGTTTAATCATCGTTATCTGTAAACTTTTGTAGTCGAAAAACAAACGTCATAAATTATAATTGTCATTTGCCAATGCTGATGAAACAAACCCATATTATATTATAAATTATAAATTATAATTCAAGTTTGTAGTATCGAAATAATGTATCGAATAAGTTACCTTCTGATTGTTATTCTTATACATTTTATAGCGATTGAAAATCACGAGTTTGGTAAAATCCTTAACTTGGATTACTTACAGTATTGTTAAAATTGTTTTGTAAAAGTTTTATGACTCAAGTTTTTAATTTATGTTATTATATTATGATATAGATTATTCGTTCATAAATCATCAGACGCTCAATATTATTTTTTCGTACGAGCTACGAATATGAATATTATTATTTATTATTATTATGATACATAGTCGAATAGCGTTTTGATTAACAAAACACATAATAATAATATAAAACCGGCTACCTACTTTTAATAGTTGGAAAAGTTGAAAATATAATAATATTATTATCTGTTGTGTTGTGTATTATAATATTATTATGCTTTATAAAGATAAATACAATTAAAAGTTTCGACAGTCCTAAAACACAAACACTATACATTTAATCTTTGGCCGTGATTATATTGTGTGTGTGTGTGTGTGTTTGTTCGAGTAACTACGTTGTGCAGTTATAATCATAATTCAACTTTTGCGCTCATTCTCGGAACCGAAACTTTTATAAGCAGCCACGAATTTCGTCGAAAAAACAAAGCAGTGCAAAAAAAAAAAATCCCGGGAAAGTGATACGGAATTACTTTAAACACGTTAGCCGAGATATCTGCACGCGACGTATTACGTTTTATTTTACCGTATACGGCAGTGGGTTATATTATTATGGTTGTCTCGTCAAAAAAATTTAAAAAAAATATATATACATACCATTGTATAATATTGCAATATAATAATATTATAATAGCAATAATAGTTTTTCGGCACCGTACGTCATAATACATCACTAAATAATAATAATAACTGTACCTCACTGTATAATTTCATCATAACACACACACACACACACAATACTTTGTGTAGGTACTCCTGACAAACGGTGTATTATAATAATATTATATTGCGATTGTTTAATCGCGTTTTATTATAAATTATTGTACGCATTGCGTTCGCGGTACGTACGAGACACCGTTCTGTCACAATAATTATTATTACCGTCGCGTGGTACAGACCGTCACCGCAAGTTTTACTCGAATAAAAAACCTTGTCCCGTGGTAGTACACCATTTTTCCCGAATCGCGATAATAGTCCTTTTTCGTATCCAAACACGTGTCCGTCGGCTGACGGGACCGTGTTACGGGTCACGGACGTTAAAATAACGGATTGTGTGTGGACACGGGGGTGGGTTAAGGGTTGTAAACGATTGTGTATTATATACGTATTGATGGACATGTTGCAACCTTCTTGGGCGCACCTCGTTCTCTGCTCAGGGGCCGATTGGAAATTCAGTTTACTCGAGTGTAGCAGACCAAAATATGTTCAGACCATAATCTGTATGAGCTTTGTCGACCGAGAGTTGTCTGCAGAATGTCTGGGGGGAGGGGTGCTATTATGACCTCGGTGAAATCATGGATGATAGGCATTATATTATAATTTTTGTATACGCTCATTTATAGTTTTTTCATTCTCACATCTTAAATGACTTACGATTTACAATATGTCAACATAGAACGAACTGTAATTGCATCCCTCGAGATTTTTATAACCTGGCACGAATATATTAATATTATATAGAACATTTTACACGTAAACCATACTCGGCAACACAAATTATATTTTGGCACATGTTCGTCGATAAATTAATAATTAATATTGTGAGATTTATCCATCTGATATCTTTCTCTCAAGCTCATTGTAACGGCGCTGAGGATAGAACGGCAGAGTTATTCGGCTAACCTTATACAAATTTACAAGCAACGCAATTATTGCTGTAATATTAATAATAGCACAACGATAACGATGACGTCTCTGTGATAATATACTCAAGCCCATTAAACGATCTGCGTTTAGAGGTATTCGCGACACGTGGTTTTCCCTCCAGAACACGATTTGCGCGGTCAACTTCTCGCTACAATAACCACTGTCAAAGTCATCTTCGCCCCACCACTCAAAAACAGTACCAAATCAGTCGTACTTATACACTACTACCTAAGTCATACTAAGTCGTATACATCTCCAATATACATCATCGTGACAATCATATACAGATATCATATTATTATCAGTACCTACCTATATACTAATATTATAGTAAGTTACCTTATAAACTATATAGGCATAATAGGTATAATATAAGTATATAGAACACCTATATCATTTATGGATTAGGTTGAAGGTGTGCAACTATACAATGTACAGCGTAATATAATATATTATTAAAGTCGTTGTAACTATGACTATATGATGATGACGATGATAATGATATAATGATAATGAGTTATTATTATGTAACGACGCTCACCAATATCCGCCCGGTAGTGGTCTGTCCGGATATCAGTTCGCCCGCCCAGTCTTTGGCCTCTGTCATGAACGTTCCCTCGAACTCCTGTTTGCCCTGCCGCTTCGGCTCCTTCTTGGGCTCGCTGTTCGGGCAACCGGGCGCCGCGAGCTCGGCGGGCTGCTTGCGCGTGAACAGGAACGCGAAGAACCGCCATAGGAGCACGATCAGCAGCCCGGCGAGAAACGTGAACACGCTGGACAGCAGGAAGCACCACCACTTGCGGTCCTGCAGGCACTCGGTCTTCGGCGGCATCGTCGTCGTCTGCACCGGGCATAGCTGCGCGCAGCATTGCCTTTCCGGAAGCATTGTACCTCGCCGGGGCCGTCCGATCCGGAAACATCAAATACCACGGTGTGGCCAACGTCTCGTCGTCGCCGCGTACCACACGGGAGGTATCCGGCCGGCGCGCGCGCTGTTACCTCGCGGCCATGGCCAGTCGGCGGTCCCGGTGTTGTCGGTGATGCGGGTGTTGCCGCTGCAGCGACTTGATCAGCAGGCAGACGGTAAGGGACGCTGGCGGCGGCCGGCCGCGCGACTTGACGCGCGCCGTGCGTGCCAATGAGCCCTGTGCCGCTGTATAGTGACCGATTGTTGCAGTGCGTGCCTGGTCCGGTGACGGTGACTGGCGACGGGACAAAAACTTCCGCTGCAGTTGTCGTCGTCGTATAATTTCTTGTTATGTTCTTACGTAGCAAGCACCTCGACGGACTTGTAAATTACTTAAGTTCGCGCGTGCACATGCACGTCCGTGAATATATTATGTACATATACTATACGGGCATTGTGTACGTAACGGGCAATATTATAATATTATATTATTGTATAACGCGTGTTTCAAAGTTATTTTGTGTGTGTGTAAAATTTTTAAAAAAAAATTTTTTTCCGTACTATACAAAATAATATGATATCGTGCCGATGTAGTTACGATATTATTATCATAAATAGTGTCCGGCGTCGAGCGGGCGGACGGTCACACACTCGCACACACACACACACACATCACACACACGCCACACACACACGCACACACACACACGCACACACACACGCACGCACACACGGTGTATTCTGCGCGCGACACCGTCGATGGGTAACGAGCGACTGCCGCGGATCGGCTGCTTGTCCCCGGAACTTGCATGTATATAAGCCTCCGGCCGCCCGCCCACCGCCAGCCATCGCGCGCCGTCCCGCCGCCGCGCGCGCGCGTAAGAAAACCGACAACCGTGCGACGGCGGCGGCGGCGGCCGCGGCGGTGGCGCGCGCGCGGGTCGCTTTTGTGTGTGCAGTCACACGGGCCGCGCGCCGCCGGGATCAATACTGACCTCTAATACCGGACCGGCGCGCACGCTCGCTCGCTGCTCGCTGTCTCGCCCGCCCCTTGTGTGCGCCAGCGGTGGCGTCGGCTATACGGGCCCCTTGACGGGGCGACGACGGCCGCCTCGGCGTTTGCGCTACACGTTTGGCCCGCGTATATCTTTGTCGTTTTTTTTTTTGTTTTCCCGCACCCGATAATCTGTAGCGAAACTTCCCCTGACAGACGCCCCCTCTGAATAGCGGACGAAATTAGGACTGTAAGACTGCGGGTATATGTTATACGTAATATACGGTTATAATATTATGTTAAGCGCCCTCAGCGAATTCAATAATCGTAGGTATATTATAATAACGGTACAATCGCGACTACCTTCCCCCCCCCCCACACACAATCATTAGAAGATCCGCATTTGTACGTCGACGATATTTACGACCCGTGGCGAAAATTCCTATAAATCCCTCGTCCTGCAAATCATGCGGTGACGGCCTTGATCGCGGTGTGCTGTACACCGTCGTGCGCGTTCAGGTGAGTCGTTTTCGAGTGCGGGGAGAGCATGTTGGGCGGTCGTGTGCGTATGTAGGGTAGTGGGATGATAACGGTCGTGTCTGTGTGTGAGTGCTACCAGGTCGTCGGAGTGGGTCGGCCATGGGGAGGGGTGGGGTGGATGTTCTACTACAGTATATACTACGTCGTATTATAGTATAGTCACCGCCGCCGCCGCCGCCGCCGCCGCCGATGCCCGGGCAAATCGTTTCGGGGTCACGGAGAGGCGCTCCAGCGACGGCGGCGGCGTTCCAGTTCCGCCCTCGCCGCCGCGTATTCGGGTTTTCCGCGTGGTTCAATAGGCTGGACGCGTTCCTGCACCGGGCGAGGCGGGCGGCGGCTGCCGGTTGTGTGCGAGAAAGGGCGGCCCCTCGGGGCAACGGCGTAGAGTCGGTTGGATTGTGTGAGAGTGTGGGTGTGAGCGTGTGTGTTGAGTTGGACGTGGTGGGTGGGTGGGTGGGTAGGGTTCAGGGGGACGGGTATACTTTTGCTGCTGGACGCGGTGGTGCAGACCCGCGGTGGGGCCCTCGCTACGATACCGCGAGCTGGTGTACGGTGGCGGGGACAATTGGATTTTCACTCTCAAAGTTCACGCGCGCGTTTATTATATATATTATACGCCACGCCGAAACGATATCGTCCGGTCCGGTCCCTATATACACATGCATCATATGATATATTATGTATATGATATAGGTACGCACGCATACGAGCGGATGGGATTTCTTTTTACGTTTTGGCATTTTATTTATACATAATATATCTATATATCAATATATTTCTTTTTAACTTTCAGTGCGACGACTATAGTGACGACGAAAGCGACGCGCTTGCATATCCCGAGAGGGACAACTGCAACACGACCGCGTACCGTATAATAAAGGTGTAGCATAATAATAATATCATTGTATTATATATGCCGGTATCGTGGGTGGGTGGATATAATGTACACATCATACTATACTATGTATGGGTATATTAATAATACGTCCGCCTCGGTGTGACGACTGCACGCGAATAACATTTTAACTGCACTAAACCTACGCTGTATAGCGACTATTATACGTCGTGTTATATCCGTATAGATATAAATACGTGCACGACACGATTACACCGTCATTAATATGCTTATATATGTATAATATATAGTGTATATTATAATAGTAATGCACCCACACGATGCGAAAATACGGGACATCGGGGTCGGTGCAGGCGGGGTATAAAATGGTTCCATAAACGTTTTGATAACGACCCAGTGTTTCGGGGTCGACCCACATTCGCGAAGTGATTTCGCCGGCGAAACGGCGTTCTCGCCGCGGCCACAGTTGAGCTACATCGCACGTTTATATTATTATTATATATGTGTATATACATGTACTTTCTGCAAGAGCGAAAAAAAAAAAAGAAAACTATAGAGTTTTCAACTGTACGCGCGAATCGTGCAATGTATGTGCGTCGGGTGTGTGTTTATGTATATTGTATACGGAGTTTCCACTCTAATAAATGCATTTTATGCGTTCCGCGTTACATATCCTAAACGACAACTAGAAAATGAAAAATTGTCTAATAACACGTCGATAAATATCCCTTTGACGAATGGTTGACGATTTATTTAGCTCATATCAGAGTTCAAGAGTTACAATGGGAAGATGACAAAAATATTTTCTACCTATCGATTGGTTAGGGCTGAAAAAATTACTTCAGTGTGTTTACGAATTAACTCCTACATCATATGAGCCACAAGGATTTATTGAATAACTGATCTAATAAATATAATATAATCTAATAGCGGTTGATCGTGGTTAAAGTTAGATGATCAAAGTTTATTCAAGAAGATTATTATTTTAATCTATAAATTTAAACTTTACCTACTGTAAAATTAAACTTATAATATAAAAAAAAAAAATGTTATTTCGTTATTGATAATCGTATATGGGAAATTACATTTTACGACGTTTTTAGTTATTTTTATCAAAATTAATTTAAAAATCTGTAAACACTATAACAATGTGCATAGTTTAAAATGTTCAACGATATTGTTTTTGAATACAGTTTTCTTTAAACATGCTTAGCATGGCAAAAATTTAAATTAGATGCGTACAAGTATGCTGTAAATTTAATTTGTTTTCAAGTTTCAACTGAAACTTCAATAGCTCTTCTCTTTTGTGACAAAAAATCCTTTATCAAAATTAATTGAAGTGGAATTGGTAATAAAATAATTACACATACCTAATATAATTATGTACTATATTATATTATACATGTAATCAGATTTACCCACAAATAAAATATAAAAGAGACTTCAGTTGTAAAATTGTTGAACTTAAATAATACAACACTTGCCGATTTGATTAAAAATAAACAGGTTAGGTTAGGTTTTTAAATTATAAATTATCTCACATACAATAATGAATCTTTAAATAATTATAAACATGTATGAAATATAATATTATATAGTCATATAATATGAATAAATGTAAATCATATATTCATAATGTGACGCTTATTTCCAATCTGCCATAACGCATATAATACATAATCGATAAAAATAAATATTACGGCACCATTATAATATTTTTCCAATTATTATTTTAATTAGGTATCTAAAATAATATGACATAATAATCACAAAATGTAACATACTCAATGAAAATCTATATTATGTGTAATACAGCTTCACGTGTTTAGCCGGTAAGTAGGTATATAGGTACCAAAAATTATTATTTCATGGCAAATAAAATATATTATGATTAATGAATATTGTAATTTAAACTAAGTGTTGAAAATGGAAAATACTTAAGGGAGTCGTTAACGGTTTCTCCACAATTTTGTAAAAATATTTAAAATTATATTTTATATTTTAGTCACTACTTTAATAATAATAATTATTCACAAATCTACGGCCCGACGCCTATTTAGGGGAGAGGGAGTGGGCTACTGTGTATTATATCAACAATAATGACTTCACAGGAAAAACTATCACGCCTCATTAATATGTCAAATTTTGATATTTTTTTAATTTTTTTATATTTGATAGATGAGGACTTTTTCCAGGTCAAATGAAAGCCCGAATTTTTATTTTACTTTAAATAGTAGTAGAAAAATATGTTTAAAAAATTACAAATATTGTGCATTATTCAAATGTACATTTTAACTTTTATAATTAAAATTTTGAAACTTTGAGCATTGATCTGACCAACGAAATGTTCTATTTTTTATGTAAAAAAAATTAACGAAATCTGACTATTATACAGGGTGTGAGTGTTTTTCTTGTAAGACATGTTTTTGTACTAAAAACTCACCGGCTCCTACGCCTTTGGAGAAATATTGTAATTATTATAATGTATTATAATTTTTGATAAGAAAAATTTAAAATACTTTATCATAATAGGTTTAACCAGTAGTATAGTAAACTGTTTGTACCTGTTGTATTTCTCGATTTTATGTTCGTTATCTTTCTTTATTTTAAAATTAGTTTATTTTTATGTTTTTCTATAACAATCCTGCACAACGGTGTGACCGCAAACACACTCGAGAAAACACATTTTCAGACACTACACCAGTGCACTTCATTGAAGAACTAACGTTAACTCTCTTTTATGGACCTAGGGAATAATAATTCCTACCTGTGCATCTGATATTACTTTTTATTATACGAATATATACTAAAAAAAAGTCTTTATGACAGCTAATTGATTACTGATTTCATACGTCTCTTGGGACACTTTCTATGATTAAAAAACAATGTAACAACCGTCGAGTTTATTAAACGGCAACGAATGTCAGTAAAAATATATTATGAAATTCATCTTTAATGTTATACATTTGTTAAAATACCAATAAAACAACGTTTTATTGTCGTTCTTTAATTTCGAAAAACAGGAGTCCCCAACCGTAGAAAGAAAAAAACGGAATTATATTTTGCTCTTGTTTGTTCACTGTTTGTTATCTGATTAGTTTCACAATAACATCTCGCGACAATGACGGTATGTTCTATGAATAAGACCAACGCCCAAAATTGTTCGGGTTGATATAATATTGTTACACCGCACAGTTATCAACATTAATAATATAATTTACAATGGATTCCTGAAATTAACAATTTATTGATGCTTGTAATTTGTTTGTGAAATAATAATATAGTATTTAATGCGATTAATCATGATATGATACAAACATTTTAAATTATTACATATTATTCAATGCTTACGGTAATTTATCCGTGTTATAACAACGTACATAATTAAAGTACACGATAACCGTTAAATAGGATTGTTCGGACTTTATTATTTTGTTTTTCATCCAGCATAAATGCGCATATTGCAGCTGGTGAAATGTTGTTATTAAAACACCCAAACTCGTTTAATAACTAAATAGAAAACAATATAGTTACGGGTTAAACCTTTAAATAAATAATTCGTTCATCAAATATTTAGATATCATTACGCACTTTATGAATCAGTTATTTTTAGTCGGGTAAGACAAAAGAATCGAAAAAAAATTTCAAACTCAGTGGGTTAAAATTTAACCCGATATTCATTTAATATCGGGTTTAATAATCTATTGTTAAAATAAAATTGTTTTTTAAATTATAATATTATTACTGCAATAATATTATGTCCAAATCGATTTTGCATTTTATCAATACTTCATTTTTTCATTAACAATTATCAGAACTTGTTTTGAGAAATCATACCTATACTGCACCAATATCGTTTAACTGTAATAAAAATATTAAATGCAAGTATATTTTTTTTTATTTATCGATTAAATGCAGCTTGAACTTAACAAGGCCATTAGTTTTATCTTAATTTTATATAGGTAGGTAACGACTAACGTTAATGTATATGATTTTATTTTTTTAATATACCGATTTATAGTATACAAACATTAGAGTAGAATGCACGTACAATTATTAGTAAATTTAAATTCATATTATTTTGGTGTAATTGTATAATATTACTTTCTTATAATTATATTTTGAATAAAAAAAAACGTTATTATAAGTTATAACAGATGAATATTATACAGTCTAGGTGCAGTTAAGCATATAATCAAATATATGATTGTATACTTACTATTGTGTAAGTATTAAGTAATACACCTAGTATTTTTGATAGTATTATAAACATTAACATAATCATTTTTTAATATTTTTACCTTTATTTCTTTTAATTCAAATCTTAGAGAATTGTATTTACAATTAGCATATTACTCAACTTAAATATATTATGTTTAATTTTATTCATATTTTACGAATTATCAAATTTGTATATCTGCATTTTAGTTCATTTTTATTGTTTATATTACCTACATAATCTTGTATTCTGATCGGTACTAAAAACACTATTGGTTTTTCTATGCGGAATTTTTTATTATTTGTAAATATTTTTTAGTGCCACAAAAGTTTTATAAAGCATGTCTATTGATCCAAAATTTGACACAGATGGTTCTCCATGAAATTAGTGATAAACTTTTTTTTTAAAGTGAAATTTATCAGTAGGTTTGTATTATTTATTTGAAATTCGACTCCACGATTGAACAAAGATGAATGAAGGTATAAAAATATTGTATAATGTTTAGAGAAAATTGAATTTGAATTCTCAAATTTTCAGATTGATCACAATTATGCGATTTAAAAAAATAAGTTGCAAATTTAAAAGAAAGGAGAGAAGTCAGACATTTTGGTTATTCCAATTTGAAATGTTTATTATTTTCAAGGTGTATATAAAAGGTTTACTATTTTTATTTATATAGTTACTTTTACTCATTATAACTTATAAAATAAATCGTAGCTTACTATAATAACACATTGTAATATTATTGTTAAAATATAATATGTCCATGATAAAATTATTATGAAATTAAATAAACTACCTAGCTATTATTAGTTTAGATAACGCTCGGTGGTGAATATTATGGTACACTTTAGAAAACGTATTTGTAAATCTGAAAATTTTAAAATTATGTCAAACTTATATTACCTATAAAAAGGCTCTTGTCAATGGTCGGAAAAACGGATTACAGCCGATACATCATATAAGCGATACAGATGAATAATTTGTTCACGTGTAAGGAGAATTTCAAATTACCCATTTTGACACGGATTATACCTAAACCTAATCTCAAAATGACAGCTCGGCCGCATTTTGATATCACAGCGTATAAAAAGGTTTATGACCCATAAATAGGATAACTTATAATATGTATGTAGCTGTAAGCTTTATTGGACAGAATTCGCTTTCCAAACATTTACTAACCCAAATATAGGACAATTAATGGTAAAATCCAAGCACTAATATCAAAAAGAATTTAAGAACTAGGAAAAAAAATAAGATCCAACGGTAAAACGGTATAAATTGTATAATATTTACAACATTGTAAAAACACAACTTACATTTTGTAATTTATGGTGTACAGTGTACACGAATTTTAAATAATAATACAATGCGGACAGTTTTATTAAAACAAATACATTGTTATTTTCTAGCAAATGGCAATGAATGTTTTAAAAACAATAATAGAAATTGATTAAAATTTAATTTAATTTGGTGATAGGAGAATAACAACAGTTTGTGGACATGACCGGTATCAATTAACTTAATTAAAATATTGACAGATACTAATGCTTACTAATGTACCGTAATACATTATTTATTTGTGATAACAAGAATGTATTTCAATGAAATTAATTGATTCACAAAACATAGATTGACTGCAATTTGTTATTTGTATTTTTTAAAAAATACAAATAACAAAATACGGTATTTTAGGTTGGTTCCTGTATAGTATGCACTAGTTATACATTGAACTTGAGGTGAGTTTTGTCGTGAAATTCACATTTGTTTCAATAAAATTAGTTTAAGTTTTCACTACGAATTAAAACGAATTACCTACCGCTGCTATGAAAACACTGAGTGAGATATGGGTACCTGCAGAGGTTTTAAGACTTGACACACTTTAATACTAATATAATCCTCCACACTACCTTATAATTCAAATTCAAAATGTTGAATAACAAATGTACAAATGAAATCCTTAAGAAAGTGAAATAATAAATTAATAATATTGTATTTAATATTATCACCCCTTAACATGCAAAAAATTACCATGTTAATTTTTTTTTTTATTTTACGCTCTTCAACTACTAGATCACGTACAGTATATTTTCTGCGATAAAATAGATATATTTTTTAAAATTTATATAATATACAGAAGGAAATCACCTAAGATGCTCATTTCCATATTTGTCTTTAAAACAGAATTTTTAGATAGTTCAAATTTTGATTTTTGAAATTATTGTATAAGTATTATACGTATATTCAATGTCTATATCAAGAAGCAACATTGTTTACAACTGTAAATTAACTAATTGTCAAAGAGATTTTATTTTATTTGACCGTTGATCCATCTAAATCAAAATTCAAATTAGTATCTTCTAAATTTTTAAAATGTATGCAGTGTGATTTACCGCATTCTCACCCCTATTGTTTCCTTTAATAATGAATTTATTAAAATTCTGATTTTTTGAATTTTAAAATATACTCAAAAACCATTTTTTCAAATTCTTGAATTTTTTTGCACTGCTTAAGGAGTGTCCTGTTTCGAAACAAACTTCAGTTTTTCAAATGAAAACGTCCCTTTTTTGCTGAAAACTATTTAGTGGATAATTTTTTTGAAAATATTGATCTACCCAATTCAAAATTCGAATTCGTAGTTTCTTAGTTATTAAAATGTTTGTTTTAAGGATAATGGATAAGGAGAATGGTTTTACATAAATATAAATTATACTTAAAATTGGATTTAGTATTTATTATACTTGGGCCATTTTTACAAACAATTAATACTGATAGACTGATTTCAATGTCTAAAAGCTTCAAATCACCATCGCCCCCATATCTTATTACCCATTACCATGGACCTGTTATCCTAAGAACACAAATTTAAATAACTTAAAAACTACTCGTACGAATTTTGATTTTGATACATAAAAAATTTCAGAAGATTACTACTGTATAGTTATAGTTTATAAATGAATAGTGGTGTTATCATAAGAAAAACAGAAGTTTGTATATCTCCACAGGACACTCCTTAAGTATTACAAAAAAAATCTCAAGAATTTGAAAATATGGTCTTAAAATGTATTAAAAAAAATCAGATTTTAAATAACTGTATTATTGAAGAATAAAAATGGGGTGACCATGCATGGTGAATCACTACGGTGAATCACACATGCATGGTATACTACGATAAATGAATGTTATTAACAATTGTTTTTCCAAGGTATAAAATACATTTAATATTTAATATAGTTCTTATTAGATTCAGATTTTAATAGATTGTTATGTATTACTATAAATAGCAAATCATCATAGCTCCCATATCTCCCAAATCTATTATCGTGAACTATTGTCTTTAGTAGTTTAATACAGTTGTAATTTTGTAAATAATTCAAAAGCTATTCGTTTGAATTTTCATTTAATTACCAACAAAAACATTTTTAAAAATATCTTCCACTTAACAATTTACTGGAAAAACTGTGATTCTCATTTCAAAAATTAAAAGCTTATAGGTACCATTACAGGTTTATGATTAGAATATGATTCTTAAATATACCTTTAAGCTCTGTTCACACGATTAAATAATTTGTCAAATATTTGATGTACGTCAAACTTCAAATATTTTAAATAAATGGTTCTAAAATATTTAGAATTTGACAAATTATTTGATCGTGTGAACGGGGCTTTAAACCTTTTCATATTAATTCCAAAACATAATATTTGAATCTATTCATTAATAAAGGTAAACTGGGGTGTGCATGCTCGATGAATCACTGGGTAAAAGGTATTGTTTCAAATACAATATAATAATATAGGTACTGTATAAATATTTCATATAATTCACATAGGTTGAATAAATTTAAACTAATATAATATATTATACACGTCATATTATGTAGATGGTAAAAAAATTAAATAATAATAATATTATTGTTATTTTTTTGGAATATTTTCCATATTTAGGAAGTTGATAATTTAAATACAGTTGCCCATTTTAGGATTCCAGCAGAATCGGAAAGAAGCTTACTGATTTTGTTATACAATTTTTTATTTCATATTTATAAATTGAGTATAAATTAATATACATTGTAATATAGGTATATTAAATTCATATGGCAGGTTCATAAATCGTAATTTACCATTAAATATGATATAATTATATAAATAATATGTATTATAATATATTATTACACTATCAAATCGTGATTATGTTTTCTTTTTATTTATGTGCGAATAATGAGTACAATGATTTATTATAATTTCACATAACCGAAAAAAGCAGCAATTTATTATCTATAACATTGTAATGCTTTTTTGACATATTATTAAACCTCTAACAGCTGTTGGCATTATTCTATTTTTTTTATTTAAGAAAAACGTCGTTATCATTATCAAAATTTAATTTTGTTGTTGTAACAAATTATAATGTTCAGGATAGTAATTTTACATGAACAATTTTTAACAAAAATGATTACATAGTAATCATAGTATCATTGTATGTCTGATGTTTGATGTTAAATATGTGGAAATTCCACTACCCATTTCTAAAGTTATAGTATGTGGTTAGGTTAAAACTCAAAAGAGAGTGTTTTTGAACAAATCTTATGAAATGTTATTTATTTACTAAAAATATACACTGCAGACTGCAGTTTATGATTAAATATAATAATATGTTAATTTTTTCGTGTTATGTGTTCCGTTGGTATAATATTGTGAAAGAAAATATTTCAGTTATTAATCATATTAAAAAAAAATTCAAAATATTACAAACTTTATTGAAGATTGTTATCTTTGGTTTTTTCCTGATTCCATACATATTTAAATGACAATGTTATACAATTTACTTAAAATCAAGTTATTTATTTGTACAAAAATAAAACATTTGATTAGATAAATAGTATTCCAATCTATAATTTCCCGAAACACTAATATATACTATACATATTATGATATTATTAGGTTTCAAATATTAATGTTGTTAATTATACTTTGAAATCACGACAAACGCTAAATATTTAAATTATGCAGTTCAGCAGTTGCATATTATACTATTTCATCGAATAATATTAATAATATTATAAATGTTACACAGTATTTAATCATAACATTTTTCTCTGTCAATTTCACGTGCAAGAAACTTAGCGTCGAGAGTGTGTGTTAAAAGCTTTTTGCTTTGAAAACGGATAACTAATTCGGCGTGTAATCGCATACAGGAGCATATCATATATTAGCATTAGACAAGCTTGTATAAATTAACCCAAAAGTTTAAATTTCTCTTGTTTGTTTGTGATGTAATATTTTATTACGAAACATCGTCGACAAAGTTTGCACTAAATTTGAAAAAAAAAATGTTCATTTGTACTTTTGGAGATTCCATACATCATTCCCGTTGGCGTATTAAATGACAGATTTAGAGAAACCGAGTAACCAAGTTGTATGTTATAGCCTTAGCAACCTCCTTCTATTATAATAGATTATCATTAATTTAACGAGCGATGTTCTAAAGCGAATTGGAAGGTATCTTCTAAGTTTTTAATTCAGTGCAAACATGACTTCGATCGAAAACATTGATGTATATTTTAAACACGACATATTATTAAGTAGTCTTCGAGTCTTGTCTGATGAAATAGCTGAAAACAAACACACAGCCGTTATGTACCTAAATTGCCTATCTACAGTGCCGTCCTATAATAATAGTGTTATCGACAAACATATATTTTATGAAACACCTAGAAAATTAATCCAATGGTCCACACAACGAAATTTTGCATCGAATTTATTAAAGATATTTTTTATAGAACAATGTTACAGAGGTGCCACATAAATTATTGGTCAACTACTGTGGAGTGGTCATCGATAATTTAAATAATTATAACTAATTAGTTACTAACTCGTTGAAAATTCGATTTTCATAATACTTATATCTAAATACTGTTAAAAATATTTTGCTTCAAAATATAAAAACAATATATGGTCAAGTTTTCATCCAAAAAAAAAATCAAAACACTTAAAACAATAAAATTAATTAAATAAAAATATTTTTTCTCGAAAATTTATTTTTTTTAGAAACTAAAATTAAACTATGTACCTAAACAATAATTTTAAAAATATTAATTTTTTTTAATATAAATTTAGAAACTCGAATGAATCATTTTTGTATATTAAATATATGTAATATTTCATTAAAAATTATAATATTTATTACCCTATAATATTTAAAAAACAATGATTTCATTAAACATTTTACTTTTTGAAACAATCACAAAGTAATTTTTTAATAAATTTTTAAAACTTTTATATTTACAGATCACATTTATTATGAATTATGTAATATTAAATGATTATTGGATTTGTTTTTTTATCTATTTTAAGTAAATTTATTTGATCAATAAATTTTTAATAAAAGTTCAATTTTAAATGCATAAGGAATATGAATCAAATAAATTAAATTAAAGTACTATTTAGGTACTTGCTAAAGCTGATTAATATTCAGAATAATTCAAACAGTATTATTTATAATTGTATAATGTTAAAATTTAACCTCTGTAATATACTAATGGTGAATACTATTGATTCCTAAGTAATACATTTCAAACCAAATAAAATATTAAAATATATATAATCATAAATAACAAGCAAAAGGTACTTTGTGCATAATGTATTTTGACATACATTTGTTTTTATAAAATAGCTCAGTAAACAGTTATTTACTTTTATATGATAAAATATTAAAATTAGAATCATTAGTTTGACTAATCCGGTTTTATCATTAGTTAGTAATATTTAAGAATAACATTTTTGTACTAGGGAAATTTAAATACTAAAATGTTTTTAAAAAAATGTGTTATTTTAAAATATATTTAAGTTGCTTATTTTTGAATTGATGTTTTAAATATTTTATTACCTATCCAGAGTCTGGTATAACGTAATCGTTCCTTATAGATATAAATATAATATGGAATTGAAAACTTTGCAATAAAAAACAAACTTTATATATTCGAAAAAATTATTATAATAAGTAATTGGTACTTAGGTAGTAAGTGAGCATTGAAACTATTTATTTACATTTTCCCGATAGTATTATAGTATACTCACGAAGTCATGAATTTAGTTCTTTCTACCAGCCAACCATAATATCTATTGAACTTCATTGTAATTCTACGTTTTATTAGAGTCTTGTTCAGTATTTACCACATCAAATTCTCACCAACGGATCGACCAATAATACTATATTATATTATATCATTTTTGAAAACATAAAATGTTGGATATTATGGTTGTTCTGGTTCACTCACTCGGCTCACCATATACCAAACAAACGAGCGTTGCAAAGTAATCCACAGTCCATACTTAACGATATTATGTTACCTATTGTAATGATAACGTATAAAATATTACGCACTACGATGATTAAATGTGTCTGTGACGGTTTTTCCAATCTTCCGAAATTGAATACAATTTTAAAATTATAATTTATATTTTAGTTACTACTTTAATTATAATACTTTTCCAATAATCGTTACCTATTTAGTGGTTGTGCGGTGTATTATATCAACGAAAATGACTTCACAGGAAAAATTCTCACGACCTGTAGAATAATCGGATTTCGTTAATTTTTTTTTTATTTAAAGGATTTGAAAATTGTTTGGGTCAGATCAAAGGCTGAAATTTCAAATGCAAATTTCAACTTCTATAATTATAATTTTGAAAATCGGGCTTCGATCTGTTCTGCAAAATGTTTTCTTCTTTTAAATAAAAAAAAATTAACAGAATGTGACTATTCTACAGAGTGCGAGAGTTTTTCCTGCAAGACGTTATTGTACTAAGAAACACAAATGCTCCGACGCCCATAAGATGCTAAAAATCAAAAATTTGGTCAAGAATGTTGTGACAAGTAAACCAGTTTTTACAGTGTTGTACTGGCATAGTGTTTTCGATTATCGG
The DNA here is from genome assembly GCA_016617965.1 of Macrosiphum rosae. NCBI lineage: Eukaryota > Metazoa > Arthropoda > Insecta > Hemiptera > Aphididae > Macrosiphum > Macrosiphum rosae. The sequence goes on along the minus strand of WHPZ01579965.1, from coordinate 8,513 downwards.
TAATTACTAATTATTTGAACGGTTTTGTAAAAGAATCTCTCGGGAGATGGTTTAAACGCAAACCGTAAGTGAAGAATTGTTTTTGTTAGTTATTATAGTGAATTAAAGTTTTGAACTCGTACAGTAAATAACAACTCTTTTCTGTATGAAATAACTTTGCCTTTCATTTTTCTATAGGCAACATTATTATTTTTACATTGACTTATCAACTAGCTCATTATTTGTACTTTGAATCCATTTATGTTTGAAATAACTCATAATAAGATTTAGATATTGTACAATGTATAATTGATTTTGAAAGTTTCGTTAAGTGGGGATTAAATGTTTATCCTTTCTTTGTTTTTGCACGGGATAAGGAAAGTTTTAAAACTTAATTAAATCGAATAATTATAAGTGTTCCTTAAACACTATTAATTTGTTAAAAGTTTGACGTGACAAAAATCACTGGAAAAGATAAAACACACGCATCCAAAAAATGTTTGGTCTAACAATAAACATGTTAGCAATTAATTTTGATTCCATTAATTTTGGTGTTCTTCGTTAACAACTTTAATTTAGGTCAAAAAAGAAATCGTATAAAATATCTCACAATATCCTGACTGTATGGCACAGTATATTTGATGTAAGAGATAATAGATAGTATTTTTACACTTTACCGGGGATCATTATTATATTCTATAGCACAGTAAATATATATATTACATAAAATATATTATATTAATTTTATGTGACTTGTTTTATATTTTTTTAATCTTGCAACTGGCAAAGCAATGAATGGCAAATTTAATTTTTTACAAAGTATAGAAACTTTTTATATTAATCAACGTTTCATTGATAAACTTTTTTTCGTATATTAAATTGCATTAACTTTTTATGTTTCTTATACGTAATGCACGTGTAGGTACCTATCATACAATATAATATATTATCTTTTTACATAAGTCTTGTATAAAACTATCATTATAACGCCGTATATTTACCTTTGAATATTTCAATTATTCTAGAAAGTGTGTACTATTTCTATTCACACAAGATCATTGGAAATATGTTCATTTTTCTATTGTATTGTATTGTATTGTAACATTTTTTTAAACATATCGGTGGATGAAAAAAAACTTCTCTCGAAACTTTTTTGCACCTAATCGCGTGTAAAAGACTTGGCACGTGAATATTATTCGAGTGAGGTTGGACGCCAAGTAAACAAGTGTAGGTACACCAATATACTATACGTATATTATACTTTTCTAAAGTATGGAAACAAATATTGCCAAAATAAAATAACAAAGTACAGTTTTACGTCATCTTATTTACATCATACAGACATACAATCCATCAAAATGATTTATGAATTATCATAAAAATCGTTGTTTTTTTCTAGTTTAAATAAAACGTACCTATCTAACAATGTTTATATCGCAAGCATAATATTAAATTTAAATTTTTTAGGAGTAGGTAGGTAGTTCATTTTACGTTATAATTAAATCATATTACATAAAATGTTTATTATTTAATATTAAAATGTAATCTAATTGGCAGATGCCATATGAGTGCAAAGCAGAACATTAAAATAAGTATTTATTATTACCAGGTAATATTTTATAATTTCCAGAGATTTAATCAAACAATTTAATTTAATAATATATTTTATGGGGAACTTTGAGTAATCTATAATAGGTATAATAACTTAAGTCAAGAAACCAAATCCAAACTATATCTATATGTACATGCTCATTAACCTTTGAATATTCTAGTCACATAATTTAACGGTAAAATATTTATAAGACAAAGACATTATTTTTATTGTTATTTTAAACATAAAAAATATCCACAAGACAAATTGTGAATCCATAATGTAAGAAAATGAACAATAGCTAGATAACAGTATTAACACTACTGACTACTGAATACGTCATGTCTGCATATACAATGCTAAAAATTTAAGAACATTAAAACAGTTACTGAATGAGCATTAGGTAATTTAATATATTAAATATTCTACCATTTTCAATTGTTATTTTTATACTTTCAAATTTTAACTCGCACTAAAAAAACTCAAACATTTGAATAATCATTTCATAAAATCTAATATATAAAAATTTGATGTTTTAATTATTTTGGTTATTGCAATAGACATTATTCGCCTCGGCATATTTAAAAATAAATTAAAACATTTAATAATATTTATTTATACATTTATTTTTTGTACGATAATATATTACTCATAGTTATAGAATCATTCAATAGTGTGTCTCAACTACCTTTGGCGAAGGTCTTGCAACGTGCACCTTAAATCTATACACCTGCAGGGCCTCGGTTTCTGTATCATACTCATTTTTAACAAACATCTTATAATATAATACCTACCTAATTAATTTCAATGACACAAAACATAATCATATTTAATCATGGCTATTTACAGTGTAACATTATTATTAAACACTAATCACTGTGATACGTATTGTAAGAGAACTCTGGTAAAAATAAAATACACATTTTCAACAGTCAACTGATTTGCGCATCCAGGATTTTGCTTTGGGGAGGCTGATAATTTATAATATAGGGGAGGCTTAACTAGAAACCCTCATTAGTTCTGTAATGCTGATGGTGTGGGTATAATATAACATTTCAGACTTTTGCAGCCACCTATTCATACAAATTACAATTTTAATACATGGCTGCGTCTTACGTAAATACGTAATACGTTACAGAACACTGAAAGCATTTCAGTGTTCATTCTTCTGCAGCTATTTTCCTGCAATTTTGGGGCACTTATATTTGCGTCATGCGCCTGACAGAACGAGGGCCTTTAAAAATATATTTGAATTGGGAATTATTCGAAATAGTAATTTCGACAAAAGTTACTCGAATGTTTGTTGTTCGATATCTATAACTAGTATTAAACTACCAAATCGATCGGTTTTGGCTGAGAGTGAATACTGAATAGATAAGAAAGGTTTTTAATAATTTGTATGTAATAGCTACAGCATATATAACATAAAACCATAATATAAATCACAATATACAGAAATAATATTTAAATAATCTGTGTATTTTCTTTTCGTATGGAATCTTAATAAACCGCGAATAGGTAAATAACATTAAATCATTCAGATTTATTATAATGTGATAAAAAATAATTATTGTTATGCAAACGTATAAACGTCATTTTCAAAACCAAAATTAGGAATGAAAACTAACGACAGTTTATTATTTAGATTTTTAATGGCACAAATATGTTATTTTCAATAAAATATCCTAACTATATTGGGCAATTGCTAATGCCATTTTTATGTAAATTGCTTAATTATTAATAAAAGTATAAATTGTCGCTTAAAAATGAATTATATTAATATGCAAAATATTTGATTCTCTCTGAGTGTGAACAGCTGACAATTCGGGAAATTCAAATTTTATTTACGATGAAAAAATTAAAATAGAGTTAATATTAATTCGATCGTTGAGTAGAAAACAGATTAAATACACTCAAAATTAGAGACTGTAATCAAATTCAAATTTTGCTTTAGAAATTAATCCATTTTAAAGTATATTTACTATGTACTTCAATTAAAAATGTAAGCCACATAATATAATGAAAAAATATGATAATATTAGTATAGGTATATTATAAATTACACCTTAATACCGTTAAAACAATAACTGTCATCATTAACATAATAATTATATTATGAGACGTAGTTATAAACCGTGTGACCAGCTACCTATACCTACCTTTAATAGGCAAACTTAATAAATTTAATCCCCAGTTTAATCATAAATTATAGAATCTGAAATAATTGATATTACCAATAAGGCATACTATATTATTTTTGTAAAGTATTTTATTTTTTGTTTTCTACACAATATACAAACAAATAAATATCAAAATTTTCATAAGACGCTCGAAGTATGAACTATTATTTTATTCTTGGTATTATGATATTATAATAATATATAATACTAAATTGAACTTCTCAATTTCATAACACTATATTCTATTTTTTTTACGGTTACTAATAGTAATATAAAAAAATGTCTATAATGGGTAAATTTTACAGATAAAAAAATCTTTGGTTTGTATAATTTTATTTAATAAAAAAATTGTTTGCATTTGTCTAGTGTAAAACAAATATAGATTCAAAAAAGTTTCTTTTTTTTCAGTGAGTAAGGTACTAAATAAAATCAGACTAATATTTATATTTTGAAACAAAAATAACATCAGCCAGACTATAAACTATATGATTACGGTCGTGAAACTGTATACTTTAAACACAAATAGAACAATACTCCAGAAATATGATGTACCTGCCTAATAATCTAATAATAATGTTAGGTACTTAATAACAAATCTTATGGAGACTGAAAAACAAAACTCAACTACTCATGTGAAATTATTAATAAAATTACTTTCTATTGCCTGATTTAATAGTCTGTATCGCCTAAGGTGAACAGTTGAATTGTAAGATTTTATAATTTGTTAAATAATTGTAACTTTACTTATGATTCATCTTAGGGCACGTCACCCTAAATACATACAATATCGTAAAACAAAAAAATTAAAACTATTGCTTTCCATGTTCATTAATTCAAAATAATTACTAACTAAAATAATGCATGCAGTTTTGGGCTTCTTTCCTATCGGTAAAATGTATTATAATATAGGTTATATTATTGTGTCAGTCTGTTGCAATTTTCGTTGACAATGATAGACTATAGATAAATCAATCGAATTATTGATTTTTATCCATTTTAGAGTTTTTTTTCCTATGAGCGATATATATTTAGAATATTATACGAATAACAATATGAATTTTTGGTTTTATCTACCCGATATAGACATTAGTACTTACATATGTGTAACTCAAGCACGATGTACAATCTTCTTTCGTAAATTGTTTTATTGTCGCTATATCAAGCGAACAAATGTATATTGCGTGTATATATACATATATAGATATGTATATACAGGGTGCAGGGTCACAGGGTTTTTTTTTCGGTTTTCCGTAAGACTAACGCAATGAAACGGGATAACATGGTCTTATACCCTGTATTCATAAATATTATAATATATTATGTCGTAGAGAAGCTGACGCAGTATTTTATACCCTCACTTTGTATTTCGCTTGTCCCACACATATTATTACCATCGTTAAAGCTATTAGTTTTCTAGGCGGGCCTAACTCATGCACGATGTCACAATATGTAAGCCATATACCATACGAACACTGTCATATTGTGCTTTTTAAAATTTACAAATGACTGTCACATGCTCACGCCCCAGACACGGACACGTATTGTGACAGTGTTTGTACTTTGTACTACGATATATTATTGTTATGTGAGTCCTAACTATATTGATCGGTAACCGGCCGTGTCTTCGAGGAGCCACTTGCAAAATGATCAGTTGGCTGTATGATTTTTTTTTAATAAAAAATTAATTTTGATCATTTGGAATGATAAAAATGAATATTGTTTTTACTCTTTACACGTCATTATGTTTTTAAACATTTAACATTTTTAAATGCCCAATAGTTATTCGAGAGTCGAGACAACCGGACTTCGCCTGTCGTCTAATTTCAAACGAATAACGTATCTGTATTTTATCCTAAGAATATTATTATAAAAGTACACAATTTTATCAATTAATTAAATCGTCGCCTAACTACTTAAAGTAATAAAACTAGCAGCTGTACTGTTTCATTCATAATCTTTTAGGCGCAGTGTTCTGTATTTCATAAACCAGCATTAATTATATAATTATCATAAGCATAACTATCGCGTGTTATTACTTATTATTACTTATATGTGTTTAGTAATGCCAATTCATTAAATTTACTGCATTTTTTTGAGGCAGTGCAGCATTATTATAAAATAATAATATAACTATCTAGTTGTACTAGTTTTTTTAACAGTGTTCTATAAAATAAAAGTTTTGTTTAGAACCACAAAAGTTAGCATGCACCTACTTTTTTACATAACTACAGTTACATGTTTAGTTTTATATTTTAATTATTATACATTTCTTTTAATGTTAATAGTGTTTTAGATTAAAGTATGCTAGTATGCACAGCATAGATATTTAAACATTGAAACTATAATTATTTTACGTTGTACCTAACCAGATACATATAAAAAACATTAGGAATTAAATGAATACATAATATTATACATTTATTGTATGCTTTATTTTTAACTAATTATTTATTTTTAGTAGATTAATAAGACTTTATTAGGAGTTAATTAAATCAACCAATTAAAACAAAATTATTATTGTTAATATCAATGTTTTTTTCGTTTTTAGTATTTATGTTGCAATTCAGAACTGCTCAGTTATTATTACTTATTTTCCTTTAATAGTACCTACTATACAAATATTATTGACCTTTTGACAGCCTCGAGGTTAAGTTACTGAATATACTTGATTGTACTTAAAAAGGTACTAGGTATACAGTATACATAATAATATATGAATAATGAATAACCTTAATACTTATTTATTTTACTTTTAAATTGGACATAATATTTAAAAAAAACATCTCAAGAGTCGGTAATAAATAAGTAAGGGGGTAAGTATAAATTTTATTCAACCCATTTCAATTTTAAACAAACTCCAGACAAGTAAGTATACCTACGCAAATATCAAATAATATACGATCTGCCGGTTATGATTAATCAAACTCTAAAATAAAATATTTTTCTACTGAAGTGTACCTATGTATCGGTAGGTTTATGTATTATATTGTTATAGTATATGTACCTAAACCTGCATAATATTACTTGTTAGTAGGTATTTTATTAATATTATAAAATATTTGCAGTTATACAAATTATCTTTTAATATACCTGCCGAGATGAAAAAGGTGAAATAGGTAATTACATAATAAAGTAATTGTTAGCAAATTTCATGTTTTTAATAGGACATGTAAGCATGTAGGTAACAATTTTATGTAGACACTGTTTGTTTGAGTACTTTACTGTATTGGAAATATAACAATAATGTTACTTTAGAGTTAAATTTGGAATGATTCAGTAATTTCGTTATATTTTTAATCAGAAAATGTATAATTAATTTCAAAAATTTGAAATTTCAACGATTCCGTATTATTATTGTGAGAGTTTCAGAAAATTTGTTCCATGTAGAATAATTTTGAACATGTACAATTATTTGGTATTATAAATTGGTTTCACCCTATAGATGTTGAGAGTAATTATAGATAGGTACTTAATTTTTTTTCTTATAATATAGGTAGGCAGTCAGTCAACTACACTTAATTATGTTTTAGGTACGTAGATAGGCACTTGCCTACTCCTATGAATATAACATTTTATGGCATCGTGTGTTCACCAAACTCGATCAGTAGATATTTTATACTATTCTCTGAGAATATTAAGTACCTACCTAATGATAATTTTGGCTATACTGAATAGTAAATAATAACCAAACAAGAATTGGAAAATGCACAAAAATGTGTTACCAACGTGGCAACATTCAACTATTTACATTTATACAAATTAAACATAAAATAAACTTATTTTACTGTTATTCTTATACTTCGATACTTATGTGGGTTGGTGGTTTTTAATTTTTGTACAAGACCACATAACTTGCTGACTATAGTCTATTCTCATGAGTATATATATTAAAATATTTTTTAATTCTTTTAAAAATTTGTTAGTTTATTAAGACGCTGCATGGTTCAGTTTGAATTATGAGTGGAAAATTGAAGTAAAGAGGTTTGCTAGTTTTCTTCGAACGAAAAATGTTCGCTCTTGTTGTCGAGGAAAAAAAATTACAAAACCTCGGTGCGTTCACAAGATAATATATTATATATATTATATGTGTATACACATTATACTATATAGTAATATACGCGTATAACGCTCTTTTCGTTTTCGTCAGACTTTTATATAACATCTTACATTTAAGGATAAGACGGATAAATAAAAACATAAATCGCAGAAGAAGTTTCGTAAGGAGTTTTTAATCGTCAACATTTTTCATTCGCTACACAGATGCGTATAAATATCTGTAAGTTTGCGGACTTCCCATTTAATGGCTTTTGTACCTATACATCAAGTAATCGATTACGTCACAGTGTCACACGCACATTATACATTTAATGTATATTCGATGTGTATAGGTACCAATATAGGTTAGTGTTATACACATAAATAATGCAAAAACGTATTATGTATTTTTAATCAAATTTTAAAATTAAACAAAAATTTGTATTTACTAAAAGTTAATAAAAAAAAAAGGTGGGTAAGTGGATGTCGCTCTGCTGTACAGTAGGTTACAATAGTGGGTCACTGTTTAATGGATGCTATTAAATTTGAATTCAACGATATAATATAATTGTATAGGAAAAACGATTCTGAGCGGAGACGGTATGTCAGTCTAGGTATAAGCCATATTATATACTTTTCTATGGTATTAAATTATATGGAATTTATGAATAAATTTCTTAAAATATGCACAGTCTTATCATTGAGCATACTTTTTATTCCTTTTACTA
>WHPZ01579964.1:0-11234 GCA_016617965.1 Macrosiphum rosae | reverse complement strand
ATTACCTATTTTTTCATTACATACCATTAAATTTTTACTCCAATTTAAGTATAAGTTAACATATACAGGAAAAATATTTTATATTTATAAACAGCATAATATAATATGATCGACGTGTTAGGAAGGTCCTTTAAAAATAAAAATAAATTACTAGAAAAATATTAATTTAGTTTATGTGTCATATGCACAAGTCTAAATAAAATATATTATGGATAAACAATAATCAAATATATTAGGTACCTTCAATGAAATTCATTTTTTGAAAACTTAAAATTATAATTTTGTAATGCGTCAACTTATAATATTTCTGTGTATTTAAAAATGATATTATCCTTTATAAGAGCTGTTAACTGTGATAAATTGTCAATTAATTGATTTTTACAGACATTTTGATTTGATCATCTGGTCTGAATTCTAACTGGTGCTATAATCACTACAAATATTTCGGTGGATCCCTGGACACTTGTGTAAATTACGCTTAAAATATTTTTGAATAAATGTATGTAACACTGAACGCAACTACATATTGTGTTCATTTGAGTAATATAACATTTGTTAACTTATATTCAAGTATTTCTTTCTTTACCAATATATTTCTATTTAAAACATATTAATTTCATACTCATGTCAAAAAGTTTGACCATGTTACTGTCAAGTTCAAACCATGCCAATATCAAAAATTATGTTAGTTCACAGAATATCATTTTAGAAATATTTATTTTATGTTGCGCCAAAAAAATGTTAATATAAGTTTTGCTAACATTTTGTTTTCTTAGGTATAACAACAAAAATAATAAATTATATACGGAACTTCAATAAATATAATAATATTTTTAGTCTGTGAAAAGCGTTTCTATTATCAATTATGATAAGTAATATTCATATTTTAATTTATTCATTTACATAATAATATAACGAAATTTCATGTCTAAGTATTCTATCAAGCTCAATAATTTCTCACCACCGCTTGTAAAGTAATTGAAATAAGTCTTAAATATAAAAATATTTATTTATGTAAAGTGTAAACTAAGGCAATGGCAATGGTAATCCTAATATAAAATTATGTAAAAAAATAAAAAAATATACAGACCGGGCACCTGACTAGTCTTAATTACATCATCTTTGTAAAAAATATTTGGAGACCTATTGATATTATTTTAGTTTTAATTCAACGATAAATTGTAGAAATGGGAATAAGTTAACGTTTGTTTATAATGACAAATTTCAAATTTTAAATTCCCATGGAATTTTTTTTTAATATTAAATAATATTAAACTACTAGTATTAATCTTATTTTAACGGATTTAATTTAGTCTATATAATTCATAACATCTGTCTGTTGAACTTTTAATTGTTTGACTATTAATTTTTGAAGACATTAAATTATGTGATTTATAACATAAATTAACTATTAACAATAATTCTATAAATCATCAGCTTATCAGTTGTAAGTTCGTTGAATTTATCGTTTTTTATCAACATAAAAATGAGAATTTTCTCTTATTTTAAAAATGTTATTTTAAAATCAGATATTTCATCATATTAACACCATATAACCATATTATTGTTCATCAATTTAAAATTTTCAATCAATAAATTTATAAATTTACTATCTTCGTCGTGTTCATAGATCTTAAATACAAATCAACTTTATTCATGTTATTCGAGTAAATACAAACAAAAGTTTAATGTATTATTCGCCAGTGAAGTTATCGTACATAATAAACTATGCATACAGCAATCAAGCTGAAAATGTTGTTTTTAAGCACTTGTTCGTTAACTATGTAGAAAAGATTATAACCTTTTTAAATGTTGAGGGTATAAAAGATGAATGTTACACACTGTTTGTAATATTTTAATATTTTAGATGTTCCATAATAATTGTTTACACATATTATAAGTTGGTTCTTTAAGTACCTAACGATGATAAGTGTGTTTGTTATACAAGTGTTTTCCACCAGGAAAATTCGTTAATATGTATGCGAAAAATAATCAATACGATTCAATCAAAACTTCAGAAAAGGTTATAAGAAGGACAGGGTTTTTAACAGTACTCATATGAGCTCAACTTTCATCGGTCTGTCGATATTGAATCCTCAGATATATTTATCTTACAAAACATTGTTGTTGAGATAAGTACCTGAGTCACAATGACAAATTAATTTCTATAAAATCTCTATAATAATGGGTATTAATTTTATTATATGAAAATAATATTTTTTGATCAGCTATATTTATTTAAACATTTTTAATGAGTTTTTAAAAATCAATCAGAAGTGGAAAATTATTTTAACATTCTTCTTAGATTTTGAAGATTTAGAAATTTAAAAAAACATTATTCATATTATATTTTATTTAAAAACCTATGGGTACATATTTATTATTATTCTATAACCGTAATAATATCAAAATCTAAGAAATTCCCATTATACTGTTGTTATGGTTTTCGATAAAAAGAAATAAGTACACGTGAATATAAAATTACCGTCTAGCGTGTTATATTGAATTGGTCTAAAAGAGGATTAGGTATGCTGTATATATTATATTATATTTGAATTTTATTTTATCGAACAATAATAAAGTGTAAAATGGAAAATAGATAAGTTGATAGTGAAAAATATTATAGGCAGTAACGTTAAACATCGTTTACAAATTGACTTGGCAGATAAATTAACTAAATGATTCTGGAGGTGAATTCTCCATTAAATTTTGTGTAAAATTATGTTAAATTAGTATGTTTCTATAATTATATGTTAGTATCCTGTTACTTGTATGCATACTTATTGTGACTCATATACATATGCTATTTCTTCTTTTAAAAAACTATACTTTCGTGATAATTGTAATATATTAAATGAAGAGATTTTTCAACAAATAGTATTCATTAATAAATTATATTATAACGGATGGTACTAGCAGTTCGCCAAGAGTATTACTAATTAGGATAAATTCCCTGGATGGCCTTTGATTAGACAAGTTACGGTCGTGGGATTTAAAGTCTACAAGTACAGAATATGAATAATATAGTTTAATTTACATTTTTTTTAATAGTATTTAAGGCTGATTGAATTTCAATTAAATCCTGATTTTAAACCGTTTCCTGCAGTATTGTTACACATTTAATGGTCCATGTTAGGTAGTCTTGCGTAAGCGCTTGTGACTTGATTACGGTTTATGTCAGCCATTCAAACACTGTCATTGCAAAATAGAAAAAAATGTCCATCAAAATAAATGTAATAATTATAACAAATTAATTCAATATATTTAGGTGACTATACCTATTCTATAATATGTGTGAAAGTACTTAATTATAAAACACAAAATAATTATTTAAACTATTCGAATTATAAAAACTAGATCTTAACAGTACTACCTATAATATGCACGTACATTGTTATACTGAGCACTGGCTGCATCTGAATTGCACAAAAAAACTTAAAATTAGGTTGAATTTCGTATAAGTATATTATACAATAAAACTAACAAAGTTTGACTGGTGTGATTAAAAATCTTACACATCATATTATGATATTGTATGTAGTGTGACCCATTTAACGCAAGACACTCATTATATCAAAAACTGTCAATGTTTTTGAATATTTTTTTTAAAAATTATTTTAAGTCGTTAGTTTCAACTGTTTCAAGTGTTTAAAGTTTATAACATAAGTAAAATAGTGGATTAACTTTTTTTGATCAATTTTGTTTTTTAAAACTTAAGTTAAGTATGTAAAAAAAAGTGGGTAAGTGTATGTCGCTCTGCTGTACATTAGGTTACAAGTGAGTCATTGTATAATCGATTGTATTAAACTTTAATTCAATGATATAATATCATTGTATAAGAAAAACGATTCTGAGAGGAGACGGTTTGTCAGTCTGGATATTATTATTTTTTATTACCTATGTCCTGTAAGTTGAATTTATATTTTAATAGGTATTATTATTTTTTATTCGTTTCTATAGTGATAAAAAGGCATTAGAAATTAAAATCTCATTTTTAGCGAACATTCGTAATTTGTCAGTGGTTTTACCCTTCACATTAAATACCCATTGATAAAATCGAATAATGACCTTTCTAAAGTACCTTCTTGATGAAATTTTCTAAAAGGTAAGGTACTATATGTTGAAATCGAAGAACTCTTTCTGGTAGAAATTTTGTACGTAGGATATAAAAAAAAAAAATAAAAAAATAAAAAATAAACACCATTGTAAAACCAATAGTTTCCTCGTTCCGCTCAGAATCTAAATATATTTTCAAAAACGTGAATGGTTTTTGTAATAATGTGTGTTACTTTAAATGGATCATCTGATATTACAGTTTGTTTGTACTACACAACTGCACATCAATATGTACTTATACGATAAAGTATGAACCCTTGATAATTTTATTTTAGTTATCAATTATGTTGCGCTGGTTATTCCATGTACCCAATATCTACATTCTACACGAATTACTTTCTATCAGTATTCAAAGTATGTTATTTTATTTATTCGCCCATGTCCTATAGAAAAAAAAAATGTTATTTTATTCTTTGTCGAATGAAATGTATTCATCGGCAGGTCTTACGGTTCCTTATTCACATATCGGCCGGCACAGAGTGTCCCCACGAACAAAACAAACACGTATGAACGAGTAGCCGATCGATGTGATATATCATCATGATACACGTCGTAGGGTACTATGTGGTGAACATATTATTCCCATGCATCACGGGATTATCGGTACGAAAAGAATTTTTAAGATGACGTCGTACCGTTGTCTCCATCTTATATACCAACGCATACCAAAATGTAAGTTCCAATCTTGAATTATTCACCAATTATTGTCAAACTTACAGTTATTACAATATGCATGTCCTCCCCTAGTATGGATTTTTGCACTATGTTTTAATACTATCAAGCTAATCATGAGTGTGTAAAATATTACAATTTTAAAATGCTCATAACTAGCTTTTAAATTAAAACATTGTGAAAAATTAACGAGGAAAAACAGACAATTCCCAGGACCTTCGTGCTCGATAGACGATAATAATCCAATTTAAAATTGGAAGGGCCAACATTTTATTTGCTATGTTATCTATCCATTTTGTAAGGCGGAAACTATTCATAATGGTGTGACGTCCTCTTAAGCGTAATCTCAATGTGGTTTAGAATTGTCCACGGCGTAGGTATTTGCGAGCGCTAAGCTCGCATTTCTGCCACAGGAACGAAATGCCGGAGAACACGGAAATCGGTCTACCTATTATTAATCTACCTACCCTAACCTAACCAGAATTAAGTAGAAAGGTACATATTGATATAACATATTATTTTCTGGTGCGCAGAAAATTCGTGCGAATCTCGTAGTTCTTTCTGTGAATATATATATATATATATATATATATATATATTTTATGTTATTAAAGGGTAGGTACATAACTATAAAATCATGGCCCAAATTATAATATAAAACTTGATTACGTGTTGCGCCTCGCATACTCTCTTCTCTCGCAGTCGGCTCTCTGAAAAAATGCGTATCCGGCCAAACGACTTCCGTCTCCCCCCACTTCTCCGACTTTTCCACCAATCAAAGTCCCACCAACCACCCCTTTCGTCCGTGGTCTTAACGACTCGCCGCCGTATATTTCTCACCCATATACCTGTGCAGTAGGTACGTCTAATCGTTATTTACGAGGCCGCGGTGGAACCGAAAATAAGACCATTTGTTTCAATTATCTTCGAACGCCTGTTTAGCATTTTTGCCCACTCGACTCTTGCGCGTTCGTCACCGTCCACCGCTTCGGAAAAATGAATATATTATTTTGTATTTTAATAACGGTGACGGGCCGTGTGGTAAAGTATTATAATTATATCAGCGTATTATTATTCTGACATTTTGTAGCCGCCGCGCGTGTTCGAGTCGTTGTGAGATTTTATTGGTTTTTTTTTTTATTATTATTCATTTTGATTTAAAATAAAAAGTATAAATTGTAAAAACTAAGTGCACCGGGTGAAATTGAATTTGTTGTTTTACATTCAGCCCACTCGTGTAGTCAAATCTATTTTACATTACAACAGCCGCGGACAGTAGTATTCCAACATTCGGAGATCAATATGTCAGTGGGAAAAGTAAACTATCGTAAAACAAAGAAATTACGATGAAACCATACGGGAAAACGGTGAAGATAAAATATCGAAGTACGTCAGTGTGCGTGCTAAATCCAGAATCAAATAAATCATTTTAGACAAGTTCCACACGTTGTATCAATACAGGCTGATAAAATATGATTGTACAAAACGGCAATAAAATAACTTTGGTATATAAGGTTGCTAATAAATTTGAATAATATATTTTTTTATCGTTTGTAGAATATATAAAAGAATATTAAAAAATCAATAACCACAGGACATGGCAAAGTAAATTACAAATTAAAAGGCGTTATTGTTGTCCCTTTCAGTTGTCCAAAAAATTTATTACGACATTGAGTGGTTTGTTTTGGATTGAAGTTTAAATAACACATGGGCGTCAGATTCATGAGTTGACTTCTGAGAGTTGTAGGGTTGCACAAGAGGACAATACTACGAACGGTAACCCATTAGAGGTGTAATTTTTTTCAGCTTAATATGCGCATAGTCGTCTTAACACGACCAGAATTTCATCTACGGTTACGGTACACACATTATACACCCACACTAATTATAATGTTTAAATACGTTTATGACAACCAACTAGGACCGCAAAATCACGAATACATTTTAAAATGCAACAATACGTGTTCAATTACATATTTTGATTATTTAAGTTTATATGACGACTCGTATCGCACTATATGTGTCGTAGACATGTACGCGAATCTATTGAATTTCAGCTGATCGAAGGGTATTATTGAAGGGGAAATCAGATGGCCAAAGCCGTCATCGATTATTCCGGAATACGGTGGTTTTTATATTTTCGTTATTATTATTATTATTATTGGTGCAATTGACTGCAGATGATAATTGTTACGTTTCGCGGCTATAATATAGCTGTTATAGTCGACCGGAAGACTACGTAAAACAACAAACCAACCGCCATCAACCGTTTACGATCGAACCCTCGATACTGGGTAATTTTTTTTAAAGGTAAAAACTCATTTTTTCCAAAATGTTTAACGTTAAATTTAAAATTTGTCGAGAGAATGAGTGTACCAAATCCGCAAAACGATCACTCTGTATAATAATATTCACTATATTATGAGTATAAGACTCGTTCGATAAACCGTCTTTATACATTGTCGTAAAGAGCAATTCAATTTCCCATGATATTAACATACGGATGTTCGTTCCATTTCACTCACTAATAATGTGTTGTGTGGTTTTGTCAAGTTCTAGTGTTTTCGCAGAAGTCGCGGTTAATAGCATAATATATAGTATATGAACGCACATCCCGAAATGTGCGAGTATTTAATTGCTTTGGAAAAATAGTCGAATATTATATTGAAATCGTGCAATTATTTTGATGATATCAGAAATTGCCTTTTTTTTTAATACCAAAATTTGCCGATAATTTGATACGCTTTGGGCTAACGTTAACGAAGCTGTGACCCGCGTTCCAATATTATGGCAGTAGGTTTTTTTCACTCGGTTATAAAATTAATTGAAAATATCTACAATGTAATAATTCATTTTTGTAAAAATATTAAATGATGGATCTAAGTCCGTAATATTATGTCTGCAGCCTTCATGCTACGATGGATCTTTTCATTTTTACGCCACCGTGTAAATTAACGTTAATTTTTAAGTGTTTAAAATGATCGTACAATTAATCATACTAGAATTCGGTATATTTTAAATTTATAAGTGACTGCCATTTTTATGGCTACAGGCCATACTATATAAAAAAATTAATTTTGTAACGAGATTATACGTCAAAATTATTGTTCAACTGATTTTTTACAAAGTTCAATGATGGAATATAATTTGATCAATTCGATATTCATAAATTTTCTAATTAATTTAATTTCTATATTATTATTAAATTACAATTTTTTTTTTTTTCATATCTATTTACTACGTCAAATCATATTTTTATGATCTTAAATGTTTTATTAGACTTACATAAAATGTTTCTATAGAACCTATGTTATAAGCTTGAAAACGAACAGTAAATTTATTTTTTACAATAAAACTCATTTTTAACGTCGTGTTACAAAATTGAAAAAAAAAATGCCTGCTTGTCTTTTATACAAAAATATAATATATTACTATTTTATATGGTTTTTTTTTTTGTTTTGTTTATTTTTTTATGTACACCTATATAAAATTATGATATATTAGGTACATTCATTTGATTATTTTTTTTAAACGGTAAAATACTCGTAAAATGAAACAAGCACGGTGTATTAACCGTTTTCCTGGGAACATTTATTATTATGCACATCTATTAGCTGCTTTAAGTGCGATAACAACCTTTGTGACTATTTCATGAAAAACACTGGAAACAGTGCAGGTATTTTAATGAATTATTTCAAACATATTAATGTTGTCCTGATAATATCCACTGAATGTAAACTTCAAAACGAAAACATTCGTTTTATATTTAAATTTTATAAATACTTTTCGGAAGAATAAATGAATGTCTTTGATCATGTTTACTGCTCATATCTGTGCTCATTTCATTCCAATCCATTTTGGTGCAATGCAAACGACTATTTCATTTATTATGATATTTCTAGAAGAGATTATTGCTTTTATTTTGCATGGATTTATTTTGTATTATGCTATCTATACATTCTACACACAATAATTATAGTTATGGCCGTGTATGACATATCGACATTCTATTATCTAAATTTCATTATTATTAACATTGACAATTTTCCTAAATAGTAGGTATAATGTTATAATTAGATAGAATAAAGGGATTAAAAATTTATGATTTATGATAATTTCATTTTGAAAAGCTTAGTTTTACGTTGAAATTGTTTGGAAATAAAACAAATTGCAGGTGATTGCCGAAAATCGATAACATTTTAATGAATAAGTCATGATAAAGGGTTTAGTGACTTTCCTCTATGTGATTGTTGTTTAAACACATTCACATATTATTATTAAGTTCAACTATATACTTTTGTTAAAATATGATAAATAATGGTATTTTAAACGAAAATGTAATATTATTTATTAAATATATAGGTAATGAATAATAATTACATAATATAACGTTATACGTAATAAAAGAAGAATATGATTTTTCCGTGATAATTTAATTTATATGATTTCATTTGAACTGATAAAATGTAATAAATATAAAACACCATTATCTTTTTGATACACGGAAAAATTTTCTTTAGATTTATTCTCTGTAAGACAAAATAATAGGAAGAATATTTTTCTATACCTAGTTATTTCGTAGAGCCAGCTAATTATATTGTTTTTTTTTTAATATATTGGTTTTGGTGGACTAACAATTTTTTTTTGTAGAAAGGAATATTTTACAAGTTATATAAGACAGATTCAGATTTTAAATTTGACACGGATGCATCAGTTGTATTCAAAAGGTATGTTTTTAATTTCTTAGAAGTTTTTGAAAAGCGGACGAAATTAAATTAAGAAACTACAAATCCCGGTTCGGTCAAATTATATTCCAGTGATTTTGCCGTAATACCAAAAATAATAAATCTTAAGACTTTGATCGATTTTTTTTTTTTGTGTGCCTTAGAAATATTTGTTTTAAATATTTTTGGAACATGTCAACCAATTGTTATTATAAAACATTAAAAATATGATACATTCATTGTTTTATATTCCTGTTATCGTGAAAATATAAAAATTATTATGGTTACATTTTAAAAATATCTACAAAATGTCTAAGTATAGTAAAATATAATTATCTAACTCTTCAAATACGTGTTTTAATAGATTATTTATTTTGAGTAAGTGAAAAATAATAAAAATCCGAACTGATAAACGTAGGTACCTACTTTAAACCGATGTTTTTTAATGAAACTGAGCCAGAAATTATGCTCAATCATACTAAATATTTGTACGAATCCAAATGCCAAACTATTTTTCATTTAGTTATTCAATACCGAAAATAATAAATAAATAACGTTAGTGAAGGGAAATAGGATATAAAAACTATATAAAATATCTGAATCAAGTAGAATCATCGGGTTCTGTCTTTATATATAATGCAAATAGTTTGTTTCAATGTAATTAAATTGTTTATTTTTCTTTTTATACGTTACGATTGATCTAGATTTTTTTTTATCTGTAACTTCACTGACATAACAATTAATGTCTATAAAATCATAATTTTTATAAATTATATATTATAATAAAATGCATTGAAGTTCACGAAGTAAACTTGTTCTAAAAGTGTAAATATAGTTAAAAAATTATGTATAAGAAATATTAAATCAACAAATTGTTCATGTTAATGAGGTATATTTATACACTGAAACATGAATATTTTTATAAATATGAAAAACATCAAGATGTGACTTATTTTTAAAATGTATATTAAAAAAGATATAATTTGTCTACAAAGTTACTTATAGTAATATATTCCTAAAGTAACCTTAAACTGCTGAGATGTAATTTTATTGAAACATAGTTATTTTACTCGTATTACAAGATTGTTTAAGATGTGCAAATATATTATTTTGCACACTGAAAAACATCTCAGGCATAAATGTAAACATATAGTGTGCATAATATTTCTTTAAGTCTGTGACATATAATTAGCATTAGGTGCATTTATTTAACCAAAGAAACAACAAAACAAAAGTGTGTATAATATATTATAATATGACAAATATTGTTATAATTATAAACTCAAAGTTATTTTTGTACTTTGATAACCAAAAACCTATACCTGTAAAACAAAAAATAAGAATATCATTAACTAAAACTATAATAACAGAACATTTAGCCTTTATTAGTGTATACCTTTATCTTTAAATTATAAAATTAACCGTTTAGAATTTCATAAAATTGACTGACCAACGTATTTTTGTATACTATACACAAATCTCTATAATCAATATTTTAGAATAACAATAAAATAACTAAAATGTTTAAAGAAAATATCGATAATATATTTCTTTTAACCATATAATGTTATCCGAATTTGAACTTATAATAATTATAAAAAAAACTACCTATGCATAACTACGTAGTTTATGTAAAAAACTCATATGAACATTTGTATTACATTTTTAAGGCTTAGATATAAAAATTCCATATTATGAATTTTTGAAGATAGATATATTTTT
>WHPZ01579963.1:0-39950 GCA_016617965.1 Macrosiphum rosae | reverse complement strand
ATAAAAAAAAATTGTGACTAAGGATTTTTAATAGTTTTCATCTGCCTTTGAAACAATATACTAGGAGCCTTCTATTAAATTTTCAAGCTTTCGCCACCAACAAATACATTTTTATTGTTATTTTTAGAAAAAAAACTAAAAAAAAATGGAAAATGAAAATGTCCCTAAACAGTTCAAAATAAATCAAAATATTTTGAAAACGTTATCGTGTATAGAAAATGCAAATATAAACAACCAGTGAAAATTTCATGTATATACGTTCATTTGTTTTAGAGTTACACAAAAAACCAAAATCGATTTTGCGTTAAAAATCCCGTTTTTCCTTAATTTCCCGGCGCTTGTGAAAACTACCGTGAAATTTATACTTTTGACCCCTCAAAGTACCAACTAGATTCACTTTCCTATCAGAAAAGCTACTGTTGAAGAAAATCCAAGAACTTTTACTGTACTAAAACGTGATAACAGACACAAAAATAAAAAAAATAAAAAAAAAAACACACATCATTGTAAAATCAATACATTCATCGTTTCACTCAGAATTTAAAATTTAAATTACATAAAAAATACAAAATTCAAAGATATTTTAACATGTTCAATAGGTATTTACTACATGAAAAATAGATTTACTTGAACCTAGTTAAATACCCACGAATGTGTTTTTAATGTAGATATTCTTCATTTCTTATATTTCTCTTAAATTATTTATATTATATAATAATAATAAGTATTTAAGAACGTGGGATATAAATGATATTGAGAGTTCTCATAAAATATCTCGAATAATTTATTAATTTTTTTGGTGGAAATTCGGTTAGATATAACCATGATATAATTATCATTAACTTTGGAGGAAAACGGTTATGGTGATAACGGGCGAGGGTCATTTTGGCGAAAAACGGTTACGCCCATTTTAACCATGTCAATTTCAAAATGCAAAAACTAAAAAAAAAAGAATTAGAAATAACTTAACAAGATAAAAAAAACTTTAAAAAGTATATTATCGGTGATTAAACACGTCATACTCATACACATTACTTTTTACTTAAAAAGATAGATTTAACTTATATAATTACACTGCAATTTTACTTAGGTATATTTTTCCACTGAAATATTTTACTTACATTTTTGACACTATTGTACGTTTATATAACGAATTTCATACTATGAATACAGAATAATAATATGAAAATGAAAACAAAACAAAATAATTTTTGGAGGATAACGAGAATTGCCTCCTCGTCGTGTCCTTAGGGTAATGCTTAATGGTTCTCAAAAATATTATAAGTAAATTATTAATTAGATATAAGAAGATTTCGGTATAATATTTTTATTAGGGCCGAGTTTACGTCATCATTAAATTACCCGACAAGAACCCTAGCCGAGTTTACTCGTCAATCATATTTAGGTACCCAAAAAAAAACCTATATTTTATGATCTAAAACTCACAGATTCGAAATATTTTTCGCTTCAATGCGAAATAAGCATAATATTGTAATAATGTTTCTCTTTTTAATATACCAGATACCTATAAAATAAAACCTAGGTATATTAGTTACCTACCTATATGGCTATAAACCGGCTAGTAGCGTTATAAATTAAAGTAGTCCTGAAAGTCTTTTATGTGCAAATAATATGATATCAATATCCAATAGGCGGTTGCTAGTCGTTATAAGTGGTAAACTGGTGGGTACCTAAAACTATATAATAATTATAATGCCCGACTAGTGTCCTTGAGAATCCTTGATTGGAATTTCATTCACGTACGAATGAGGTTCCGTTTGGAGGTCACATACTGCTTATTAGCTGTTATATAACACAATATACGCCTTTTATGCCGACGTCGCTTAAGTCCTCGAGAGGAGAGCTGCAGATGTGAAACGTCTAAAAAACCGAATTCGTGGCAATCCGTTTCTCAAAAACACAATGTTACGTATACAAAGCCGTATAACAGGCATATTATATGATTTGAATAATAGTTACTATTGTATCGTCGGTAATAATATTTATAGTAAAATCGCTGTACGAATAAGTATACAAAAAGCGAGTCTAGGCACCTACGTAACCTGAGGGCGCCGCGCCGGCGGCAGGCGTTGACGAACACGCACGGCGGTTCGGGTTTTCGGTCCAGTCGGCGGGCGGGTAGCGGCGGCGGCGCGCAATTATTACGTGTTGCCCGAACGGCCACCGGTGATTGTCGGGGCCGGTGGGGAGACACGACGGACGGCCGTGTCGGCCGCGGCGGTTGGCCGCCAATGACGTCACCGAGGACCGTCGACCAATAACGGGCCGCGACTTCGGACGGGCGCCGCGTTCCCGCGAAATTCCTCCGCGCCGTCGTCGTTACGCCGGAACCCGAACCTGAACCCGCGCTCCCGCTCTCTCGCCGCTTGCCGCTACTTCCATATCATTATCTACGCTCTGCACAGTACTCTGCCGACCGACCGCCTGTCGCCTTATTCCGCGCCATCGACATCCGCCAAAATTGTCCACACCGACTTTCAACCAGAGAAATCGCCCGTCAACGCAAACGGTCTTCGAGAACATATTTTACAGTTCCGGTGGTGTTTCACGACGAGGATAATTCTTTGACGAAGATCTTCAGAGAGTAATTATATATTCACCAAGGCGTCGAACGTTCACCGATTTGCGTCGCAATTTGCATGCACATCTGGTAAGTTAATATATTATTTTACTGTTATTATGTGGCTATAGTATTTGCCCATTTTTCTTTTGCCGACGAACAAAGTATGTCGTTTTTTCTACCCCGTTCGATAGGGATATTTTTATATTATTACGATTTGGATAGACGTGTTCAGATTTGTCATTTCGTTATTACGTTCGTAGATTTGACATTTTATACCCCATTGGACTTACAATACGAGGACTATAACATTGTAATGTCACTACTTCTCTGCTTGCCTTAATCAACGTTTTCTTACTGTTATCTTCGATCTCAATTTGTTACCAGAACTATGGCCTTAATCGACATGTGAAAATATGTTTCTAACAAACCTGTTGAGACTATGAACCCATAGATAATAAAGATGTTAATTATTAACCATGTATGAACCTAACCATGAAACAATCAAATATGAATTAAATATTTAAATGTTGATTTAATTTTGTGAAGTAGATTTTGGTGCAATGGATGTTTAGTAGGTAAAGTTTGAGAACACCTCGTTACTGTAATACTATAAGTGACATTAAATAACCTTGAAATTATTTTCAAGGCCAAAATAGAATTCTAAAAATTATATACCTACAGTACCGTATTACTATTAATTATAATTATATGCAGTAGGTAGATGAAGTTATGTAATATTAGATTTATGAATATTTAGTATTTACTAATTGGTATATTTTAGTTTTTAGAATTATATAAATATAATAACTAGGCACCTACCTGGCTACCTATCGCATAATTCCGTTGATTTTTGCTGATACTTCAAACTTCTAAAAATCATTTGCTATCCCCTATAGATTATAGATAAAATAACTTAAATTCACCAAAGAGCATAAGTCTATTTACAGTGGCGGTTTTGATAAAACATCAAGGGGAGGCTATTTTCAATTTTAGGTCTCCCCCACCATAATTAAAGCAATTCGAGCATTTAATGTAATTTCAATGAAAAAAAGGACATGCAAAAAAGTCCAAGGAGGGGGTGAGCGCCCCCTAAAAACCGCCACTGTCTATTCGGCAATCACTAAGTTTGCAATTGTATGCTATTGTTAATTTACAAGATCCTTTTGGTTTATTTATTTAGATTTATTTTAAATCGATCTGACCAATGGAAATTATAGTTGTGCATGTTGTAAAATGTCATAAACTACCTATCTGACGTCCCTTATAGAAGACATTTTTAGGGGCGGTGGTGCAGCAAAATATCTATTGTCCACTAAATATAAAAATTAATTATGACATTTTAACAGAACTAAATACTAAAGAAGACTTACTTATAAATGTATTATCTCCATGATGTACTCCTACACATAAAATGTATATTTTGTAGAACCAATATGCTCAAGGTCAATATTAAAGTTCATTAATCCATTCTAAAATCTATCAATGCGAATTGTACAACTTATTTGTTGTGTTTTTAGATTGTTCAATTTTATAATGAAAACTGAACTCTACTAAAACATTGGTAATCATCAAATTCAATGGTTATTATTAATTTATAATATTGACCCTAAAATAGTAGAACCTATGGCATATCAGTTTTTAAAAAAATATGTTTTGAGAAGCGCTTATGATATATATATTATATTATTCAATATAATTAATAAAATTGTTTTTTTTTTTCAGGTGAGCCCTGAATTACTGTCTCCTGTAAAAGGGAGGTATTACTGTTGTGAATCAAAAGCACCATTACTTTTGTAAGCACCAAAGCGAACTCAAAAGTAAGTACTATTTTTGGAAACACAAATTTTACCTATATTTGATGTAACACTAAATGATATTGTTTTATCTAGACCAAGCCATCATGTTCTACTGCATCCAAAACTGTGTCATCTTCATGTCTTGCCGAGAAAACCGGCACCCCAAACGTGAACGTTCAATTGCTCCAGCCATCAACACATCAAACGGTCTTGGAGACCAGTTCAAGTTCACTAATGTACGATGCACCCACCAAAATGGAGGGCTTAGTGGATGAATTTTTAAATATGTGTGCAAACGGTAAAAATTGATTATTATTCATTAGAGTGTAATCCGAGTTGTTAAACTTAATTTTCATGTTTTATTATAGAGAAAAATAAATGCGATAGACAAGCACCCGGGATTATAAACTCAAGTAACAGCACTAATGACATAACTATGTACAGAGAAGACGAGCCGTATTTAGACATGTTTCAAATGAACGCGCCTGCTTTGTTGGCGCCATTCTCAACACCTCAAAATGTTTTCACAATCGATGACGAATTTCAAAAGATTACCAAACCAGAGATAGAACTAATTATACCTTTAGAAGATTCAGCTTTTAAACAACCCATATCTTTGAGAAAAAACTCAACCCTCAGATTAGATGTCGGGCTACAACAAGTTCAGTCAACTAGTTATGGTGACATTTTAAACACACCAGAAGTTGTAAAAACGCTGACTGAACAAGAATCTGCTTTCAATCTATTAGCTTATGTCTTTGATGTAAGTTTATATGTTCACAACTAAATAATTTTATTCAGTTTTAGTATATAATTATTATTTTTTATAGGAAAAAAAAACTGACAATTTGGCTGAAGTACCTACACCCAAAGATGTTACTGTATCACCAACCTTACAGTGGTCTCGGAAACGACGCAGTAGTAATTCATCAGCTTCAATACAAACAGACGATGATGACTATCCTAAGCACAGAAAGCCTAATGAAGATTATCATTCATCTGACGATAAATATAGACAACTGAGGGACCGTAATAACGAAGCATCTCGAAAGTCTAGGGCCACTCGAAAAGCCAGAGAAAATGAGCTAAATGGCAGCGCTAGTCAGTTGGAAGCTACCAACAGAAGGTTAACTATCAAGGCTGAAGAACTGGAGAAAATGGTCAACGATATGAGACAAGCTTTATTGAAAATGATGACAAAGAAAAAATAAATAATACAAAAAAAATCCATCTATTAACCTCTTCTAATTAGGCTGAAAAAATTGATGTCAGGCTCGTAACAGATATTCATTTTACATATTATAATCTGTGTGCTTATTAAATGTTTTGTAACGTTTCATTGCAAAAATTTATAATATAAATTCCATGAAAGTATATAAGATAACAATTAAGTTTTGAATTACAGTAGTATTAATAATTATAATAATTTATATTTTACTTTTTGAATCTAAATATATTTTTTTTTTTTTTTTTCAATATTTTATAAGTAATAAAATATAATTTTAATTTTGGATCATGGTACATTATGCATTTATTATTGATTGTTTTGTTATTATTATAATCTTTTATTCATACAGGACTGGTATCAAAATTTGTTTGTTAAATTCTTTATCGAAAGTGCAAGTTTGTACAAGTTTTTTATCAGTAAAGCGTCATCAGTCATCACTATCCATAGAAGTATAGAACTACAAGCTTATGGACAGTGGCACTTGGAGTCAGCTCTTGGAGAGAAAAACCAGCAGATGAGGTAGCTGAGAGAGGAAAAACTATGTGCTTGAGTGTTTTCTCACTCAGTGTGTCTCTCTGCCCATGAACTGTAAGCCAGAGTGGTATGGTAGGCACTGTCCATTAGTTTCCAGTACTTTTATGACAATCATATTATTCTATATTCTATTCCAAATTAGAATGGAAAAATCTCACGACAAAACCTTGTCACGTTCTCGCATAACGTGGAGTCTCTTCGGCTGCCGTTGGTGCGCGGCCAATTACAGAGGTCCTACTATTCCAAGGCTGCTCAGTTTGTCCATTCTTATTTGGAATAGAGTATAATATTCTAACAAATATTCTCTAACCATAATCATTGATTATAAAATTATTTAATAATCAATTCTGCTATATCAAGTTTTCAACTTGGGGTTAGCCAAAAATAATGAACTAAATTTTTTTTCATATAAAAGTTATTATAAAAAAATAATATAAATAAATTATTTGTTTAGTATGATAACATGTTGATTATTTATCTAAGTACATACTATAAAAAAATATTTATGTTCTATTATAAATTCTTTGAAGGGGTCACATTACAAAAATAAATAAAAATGAGAGTTATTATTCGAAAAATGTTGAATACCACTGTGCCTTATCAATATTTCATTAATTAAAACTCTTGTCTTTATCATGGGTAGTGGTTACTACTGAAATTGTTGTAGAATTTCATTGATTCGAAGGTTATGACATGTTTAGGATTGAATTCTAACATATTAAAATAAAATAATGACGTCAGAAAAAATCTGGTAGATACAAAACTCGTTCTACTACAGTACTTCTGTAATGGATGATATCAGATTTATCATGATTTTTACCACTAATTGATGTTTAGTTTGACATTGATAATTTTAATTATTAGTTCAATAACAGCAGGCCGGTGCTAAGGTTAGCAGTATTTCAGAGAAAAATATATGTATGCCCTTAATATAAAATCTTTGATGTTCAAGCCGATACGACAATACATGGTGATAATTACAGAATGGCAAACAAAAAATTCATTTCCAAAGGCCCGATATAGTAAAGATTTTATTGATAGGTTCTGTAATAGATTTACTTGTATATTATCGTTTATCAATATGAGTATATTATAATGCAACATCATTCTATTAGTATTTTCAAACTCAAATATAAGGTGACATTGAGAGAAATCTGTTAATTAGCCATTAAGCCATAATATATAAAACAATAATAAAATGAGCAATTAAGAGGACGTTTCACCCGCATTTGTTGTCTTGCACACGTATGGTATAGCAAAAACTGCTTTGCGTGGGAAAGAACAGAGAAGGCTGCAGTCATAACTCATAACTAAGAAACGAAATTTTCACCACATAAAAAGGAGAACTTTGGCTGTGCAGTATAATCGTTTTTATTTTTTCGTTATCGGAACTTCAAAAAAATTTATTATATAAGTTAATATATAGGTATTATAATATTAATTGTAATCAATGGTACGAACTTGAGTTAGCGGTTCCTTTAATGAGCGAGATGTGCAACAAGGAAAGATATTCCGAAATTCGTATTTTAAAGAGGTGCACAATAAAATTTTGAGATTCATAATGAAAATTGAAAATTTTTTTTTGTATATAATTGGTTGACATAGGTTACTCGGGCAAATGAAGTAAAACATGCATTACATTTTTGAGCTTATGGCATCGAATAAACAATTTATATCTTAAAAGTTAAAACAATTAAATACCTATTAATATATTATGAGAGTCTATTTATTTTATAAAATGATTCTTCTATATTATTGTTGCCTACAGACTCAAAACCACTCACAGCAGTGGCGTATTTAGGATTTTGTCATGGGGGGATATGATTTTATCCAGTACTTATGGACTCGAGGGGGGCTCCGCCCCCCTCAACCCCCTAAGTTTAAATAATTAAATATGAAACTACAATTTTTTTATTTTTATTTTACAAAACAAAATCTAGTTTTCTAGATGTTTTGGATAATAATTCGTCTATGACTTCTTCCGCGGATAAATCAATATTTCTATGAACTGATAGTACCTAATGACAATCCATTCAGCCGTGTCTGGAAATTTGAATTACTTATAAATCCAAATAAAGTTCTAAACGTCTAACGTTCTTAGTTTCTTACCTCATTCATTGTATTACGTAGATGCGTTTTAAACCTTTTTAGACTAGAAAATCTCCTCTCAGTAGTTGCAGTTGACACAGGCAATGTCACAAATATTTTTAAGAGAAGTTTAATATTTGGATAAATGTCTTTATCGGAGTTATAAGGAACGTTTCTATCCTAGTTTTAGTTATTTCGTTACTACAGGAGGCTAGTTTTAATTTCTACATCTTCAGTTCTGCAAGAACATTGTGCCTATCAATCGCAGGAGAATATAGTTCAATTAGGTGCTGAAATTCATTTCTGTCTGCAGCTCGCGCAGTCTCCTCAGTCCTCACTCTTTCGACGGCGCGGCGCCTGGACTATCGTCTAATTTAGATTTAAATAAAAAAAAAAAAAAAATACTCAACTCAAGCCTTNCCCGTAAATACGCCGCTGACTCACAGACTTCGACAAAAATTTCAGATTGTCTTAGAGTTATCAGGAAAGTTTATATAGTATAGTTTGCACAACGTTCGGTAATATACCAAGAGCTATAAAATCTCAACTGAGGACTGAAGGGCACCAAAACCGATTATGCCAATATAACGCCGTAATGTGTACCTATTAATATTTAATAGATAATCGTTTGCAGTGGCGGGTCTAATATCTAATATAGGTAATAGATACCGTTATTGGCGTATTATTGCTACCACCACCACACAGTGAGTAGGTCGGATTGTGTCAAAACCCGGTACAGACAAACTAATTTTATAAATGTTAAAATATTATGATGTAATTCTAAGCAAAAATAATTTTAAATCATACAGGGTGGACAACCCGGGGGCCGAGAAGATTTTAGGGTGGGCCGCAGCCCGCAGCCGGGGCAGCCCACCCCTGGCGCCGGCCAATCTGATTATACAACTAAATATCGACATAGTACGCAACGAATAAGGCAGTACCTCAATTTTCCAAATTTTTATTTTTTTATTTTCTATAGGGTATCGCTGTTTTTCTGGAAGTCCAACGAAGACGGCAGTAACTCTATTTTATTGTCTAGAACGTATTCGTTGCGTAGGTCGATATATCAAAAACCACCGGAGAAGTGTGGCACATAATATATTATTGTATCCAATCCGCCGTAGGTTGGATTAAGTGAAAACTACATGTTACAACCTTGGCATAACTTTGAAACTTAAATATGTAGTTGGAAATTATACACTCACCTACACACCTACAGGAGTTCGCAATAAGAAAGAATTTTCCAAAATGCATATTTATAACTCTAAAGTGGCGCTTTGAAATTCAAGATGGTCAATGGAAATCAAACATTTGTTTTTTTTTGGTTTTTAATTAATTGCTATCATTGGTTAAAAGTTATAATAAAAATAGGAGACAATTTTCTGTTTTGAATACCATTAGATACTTACACCGAATATTAAAATAATAAAGAATTGAACAAAGTTTGAGTCGTATTATGGAGTTGGTATAATAATGGACAATGAAGTGCATGGGATCAGCTAGTTATGTAACGCAATTATTGGCTTATAATATTGAATAACTGCTTAATTATTACAGACTGCAGTAGAATATTTTAGATTATAATCATCCTAATTGGTAAAAATAATTTAGCCCCGTTTTTGTGGCTTTTAAATCTGTAATATTTCTGTTTGAATAATTAAAAGTAAAAACATATTTTTTTTTTTTTAAATTATTATTCTATTACTCTATCTAAAAAATGTAATTACTATAACATCAGTATGAGTAGGTAGTTTGAACACTGTGTACTCGAACTGTTAAATATAATATTACAATTACAATATTTATTATGTCTCAACGATAGAAAAACATTTTTATTTACATAGTAAGTATAGAAATTTATCATATGACATGATGAAATAATTGGTATATTTCAGTTCTTTATAATATTATTTAAATTTGTAGCTCACAAGGTTAATTCTTGGACTAATTAGTAGAACTATGCATTTGTAGCAAATGAGTAATAAGGTTTATTATGAAAATATGTTAAAAATGGTAAAACTTATTTGAATAATTGAAAGGTATATTTGAATATTAAACGATTTATTGCAAACAATCAGCCTACAGATAAAAAATCTTTCAAGTATTTTACAAATTGGCATCGAGCCATGCAATTCCAACAGTAAGAAGATATTAAACATTTAGTCGTGGAACCTTTCAACGTTAATATTAAAATGTTGATGTGCATTGTGCACATACACAACTTACAGGAGACAAATAGGAATAAATCAATTGAACAAATTACCTGCACTTTTTGAATTTTAAAATTAAACAATCTTTTAATAAGAATACAAATTTAAAATAACAGTTTATTAATTTTTTTATTTATTTTTAAATATATAACTTTATTGTTAACAATATTTGACTCTTTTAACAGAAATCAAGTCTTTAAGGTAACATACACTATACACAGCTCGACATATAACATAAAATACGAATGCACAAGCTTTAAAAATGCTTTAGTCCTAGACGTCCAACTACACAAAATAGTACTAAACATATTTTCTGAATATTACACACTTGAACATTCGTTTTTATTTATTTATTTATTAACAAACAATGGTTGTGTAAGTATAATAAACTAAAATAATTACTTCAAATTAAAAAAAAATCAAGCGACAAGACATTAAATATGACGACTGACTTTTGGAACTCCTGGTAATTTTTACTATATAGGAATACGATTTTCATAAACTTCCCCTGCATTATTATGATTCAACAATAGGAGGTTCAATGTTGGACGGAGGAGGTTTGGTGATGACTAATGTTTTAGGTGGCAGGTTTGCGTCTGCAGTGGTGCGTGGCACGTGTTTCAACGTGACTGCACGCATGGGCACAGTATCAGGTGAAAGTGGAGTGGCAGGCACCTGAATAGTTTCACCGTTGTGCATTGTTAGCCATGTCATCTTGGTGCCAGCATGCATACCATTTGCATGCGATTTGAGTCCTTGAATAGACACATAACTTTTGCCGCAGTGACATTTGTACTTCTTATGAACTCTAGAACAATTTATATTTTGTACAAGAATTTTTTTTTTCTAAACTAAAAAAGAATTTGTTAATTATTAACACAACTCACTTGCCATTCGTATGCCCATTTTTAACATGATACTTTATTCCATTAACATTTTTATACCTTTTAGTACAACCTGGAATTGGGCAAGCAAATGGTCTGATTGGCTGCTCAATCTTAACTTTCTGTTGTGAACTAAAAACAAACCATTTTATTATCCACAGATTAATTTCTATAAATACTATTGTTATTTAGTTTCTGTCTTACTGGGAACCATTTTTATGAGCGTCATCGATTGCATCTGATGTAGTAGACCATGAGTCACTGCTGTCACCAATATGATCAAGGTTTTCAGCTTCTCCTTTATCAGATTCATAACCTAAGAAATAGTGCCAAGTTAAATTATAAAACACATACACATAAGATATTGTCGTTTTTTTTAAATTACCAGTTCGTAATGGTCGATGGAATATGTTGGGTGCTGGTGGTAAAATACTGGTTTTGGGCTGAATGACAGGTTCTGCTGGTTCGATTTCGGTTTTGTTTACATTCTCGCTGAAAAACCGCATAACACAACTGAGCGGCAAGCATTGTTGTTCAGTGCGATCAATCAGCTCTATTGGTTTAGGATCAGTATCTATTATGTGTTAAATCCAAATGAATATTATACAAATCTAAACATCCGAAATATTAATAATACATTAGTTGATGGTTGTCTTGTTATAAAATTGAAGTACTTCATTTACTTAACTCCCAATTAACACTGTCACAACAATCTAATAAGTATATTAGGTATAACTGTATTATTATAACTGTATATATTTAACTGATGAATGGACTCTCCCCTATTTTAGCTATTGATTAAATTAAATTTTTAGACTGGAGATGTGTCATTACTTTGTATGTACATTATATATAAAACGTAAGCTTTAATGTTATATTTATCTAAAACAAATAGTTTCAATAATGAATATTACTTTTGATAATACCTAATTTAGGAAATAAAACTATTATTATTATTACTATTATAAATAATAACATTTCCCAAGAAATTTCCTAAATGCCTTGAATGAAATGAATCGTTTATTACAACATTGCCGTAATTAATTAGGAATTTTTAATAAATATTGTAGATAATGTTATATAGTAAATTTTATGAATGTTTCTATCCAACTTTTATACTCTTTGATGAGCTAGTCTATACTCTGTTCAGCAAGAGAACGCTCAGATTATGTGCATCCCTCCACGTCACCATGCTATCGAAACCGGTTCTCCAATGGCAGGGTGTTGCGTGGAACCAGTTTTTGTCGGTTCGTGGAGGGTCTCTCGCTGAATATAGTGTAGGGTTCATTGAATTGCCTCGTGCACACAACTATAATACTGCATATTATAAAGTACGTTAGATACAAAAATAAGAACTCTTCAGGAAGCAGCATGTTTAGCCTAGACCACAAGGATTTCAAAAATGTAATTGTAAAGTGAAATGTAAGACTAGTTACTAATAGACAATAGGTAACATGTGCCTGTTGTACTAGTATTTAAGTATATAACTAAAAATTCTATAGTAGTTTACTAATTTTCCAAGTGAAATACTTAAATTGTTACATATCCCGTATAAGCTATTGTTTGTAACTGGAAATGCAATTTGATTTAAAAAAAAAATATATAGTTACATTTAAAGATGCATAGTATTATAAACATCATTAATGAGTAGGTATAACTTAAAGTTTACAAAGAATTTTGTTTTTAATTAAAAATGTATAATATTTTAAGATATGATTTTGATTAGGTCCCTAAGTTATTTTTTAGGTGCATTCAAACGACAACCTATTAACATAGTCATTAAATTATAGTTTATTAAAAATATACTTGATTGTCAATGGATATTGGTCATCGGATAGTTGTTTCTAATATGTTAATATCACTAATATAAGTGAAATGCCAGGGTCAAATTTCAAAAATAAAAATACTAAAATAGATTGGATACTTTAATGATATGTAAAAAGTATAGTATGTGTAAAGTATGTTTAAGATTACATATTAATATAGCTACCTCTGGTACATACATATCAAACATCCTTGAATATATAAAAGAATTTTCTTATTATTCTTGACAAATAATTAATATCAATATTCAATTTAAATTTATCATCATATTACAATTCAAGATATTTATTATTTAATATTATCTTCCTTTTCTAATAAATTTAACTAGAGCGACAGTAAAAGTATTACAAAGTTAACAATTATTAGGTACTAAAAAATGAATAGGAAATAATGTTAGCTCCTACATAAAATGGGCAATTTCATTATTGCCTTAACATTACCTAATGATCATCATTGCTATTTATACAGGACAATATAATTTAAATATAAAGGAAAAAACTAATATTTGATCATAGGTTAATGATCGGATACAAGAGTTATTGTGTTCTAAAAAAATTTAGCAATTCATTAATATTGATATTATAAAAATACTTCTTTAATATAAGTACAATTTTGAAAAATTCATGGCTTAAAATGAGCAATTTAAAAATAACTGATCTAAGCAATAGAAAACAAAAAGTAATTTATTGTGATTACTGATTAATTTACTACAATTAGACTAATTAAATTATGGTACAAATCATTTTGAAAATACCGGCAGTCGTATAACATATTACAATGTCTGTACGATTATGAAATACATATAATATTAAGTGATCAGCTATCAATAAATATTATAACATTATAGATTAAATTAACAAGAACTATCAATTTAATTGCATTTGATAAATGTAACTAAGAAATGGCCTTCAGAAATTAATTATCTCCAATAATTTATATGTAAATAAATGCCTGAAAATAAATTTTAAAAGGTATTTTTAATTAGTGAAAATAAAATGCATTCATAGCTAATATTAATCGACAGACAAAAACGCAACCGGGTGAGAGTTTGATCTAATGATTTGGTGAAATTCACCACACGAGGATGATGAACGGAAACTCATATTTTGGGCTAAAGAGCATAAGGAACAAAAAAACCGGGGGCCTCGGCCAAGTCGAAAAAAAAAATATAGTAGTACCTATACAATACACCGGGGAGAAGGGGGGATCTAGAATTTTTTTATTTTTTCAAAGGGTGGGGGGAAGGATCTAAATTTAAATCTATGCACAATTGGGTCACACACGAGTGTACCGACGGGGCATCGGCGGCCGCGAAGGCGCGGTCCTCGGTACGGAAAGGTCACCGCGGCGGTCGGACCGGTCGGGAGGGAAAGGAAAACGGGCGTAGAGGCGAGAAATATAATAAAAAAGGTCGCCGGCCTGGGAACACGTTCGGCGCAACGACGGCTGAACGCGGTGAAAATGGTTATGTTTTTTTACCTATGTGATTGTCTTCGATGTGCTGGATGAGATCGTAAAGGTTTTTGAAGCACAAACCGCAGTTGTTGAATTTACATTCGTTTAACAGGAATACGGCCATTTATAATATCCAGCAGCTGAACGAAAGTCACAAGGGTCTCTGGGTGTTAACAGAGCTGCGTGATTATCAGCTGATCGCGACTGCCGACTAGCTGACTGCGCGCGCGGTCCACTCCCCCTGCCCACCATAGAATCACGGGCGGCGGCGGCAGCTGTTTTCCAATGTGGCCCTGCCGCGCGGCCCGTGCAGCGCCGCAGCGGTCGTCGATCGTCGTCCGCGCCAATATGTTCCACCGAGATCTATATTTGTACGGAGATGTATAAGTTGTCGCCGGTAGTTAGAAAATCGTGGCCGTTCGCGCGGATGGGTCGATGATGATCGTCCGCACGTCCATGGTCGTCCAGCGGCGGAACTCGGCACCTTTCGCGACGAAAACCCAATATTGTAAAGCTAATATTCTTTTTGGGTCTGCCGTTCGCGGTAGAGACGTCGAACTACGACCGTAACCGCGGTGACGTTTCGCAGTTTGGGCTCACTGGTGGTCGCGTTGACCTCAACCGATACACTGCTGAAACGTGTACCGCAACCGCTGTCCCGCGCCGTCGGTGGGGACTACGGGTGGGCGGCGGTCAAATCGAATGCCTATAGACTATAATTATTTTTATTATTGCTATTTGCCAACGCGGTTTACACAATTACGTTATTTTACTATTTTTTAAGGACTCGAGTACTTAACATATTATATACAACTGTACAAGGTATCTATCCGAACGATTCGCGACCACGAGTTGTCGAAACTTCTTTAATCGTATAACATAGGCATACTAAATATAATATATTTTATAGGTGCGTAGATCAGTCGATCCTGTGACCTCGGTAGCTGAACTACTCGACTCCATTATCGTATATTTCTATCATTAGTGACTAATGATTATAGATAAAGCTGTTTAGCATATTATGTACGATATAATATCATCATCAATGATGGTTTGTACAAATAATTTAGGCCAATTTATTTATTGAGACTATGACTTACGAAAATATAAAATATACGATCGTGCGTTTATCTTATCCCAATGCATATGACGTTAGTACGTTACTAGCAAACACTGTGACCCTTTTTATCTATTGATTATAATATTTCAGGCATATTCTTGCATGTTGAAATATTATACAGTATTAGGTAGGTACTTGTACAACTTTATTTCAGTACCGCTGATAGGTACTACCTTTATAAAATTCTAGGTGCAAATTAAAAGTTAAAACGAATACAGACTGTCTCAAAAATTTGCACATATTTAGAAATCATTGTATTTAAAATGCATAGGTAGGTATTAACTATTATTTTAAGAATATCAACAGAACGAATACCTATATACCTATATTTACTGCATATACTCACAAACAGAAGTTGTATAATTGTCCATTAGGTACCTACACGCAATATTATACAATATATATATATTAGACATTTATTATAAGTTATAACTTTACGCACACGTAGAGGTGAAGTGTACTGTGTACATAACATATAACTCATAAAGTTACCGCCTTAACCTACCAACAATATAATATGGTATTAAACTAATAAGTAATATGGTTTCAGAATAAGTCAGGATAACTTTTTTGTTCATTTTTAACTATAACCTTTGAATCGGTTTCTTTGATATTGTCTTATTTTTTTCAATAGTACCCAAATAGGTACAATTAATACAGTTTTTATTGTATTTTTGAAATTTTAAATTGTGAAATAACTACCTACCGAAGATGGCTACCGTGAATTCATCATAGTATTTCATTAAATTACAAACATTTTACAAATATTATGTAAATCGTATTAAAATTATTAATTAATAATGCATTTTAGATACATTCGTACCAATATTTAAAATAAAAATTAGTTAAATGAGTTTTTCTAACTTACAAGTCACTACAATACAAACAAAATATATCTACAGCCTATCTGCGTATACCTATACCTGGCTGCCTATCTATACTTATCTATATTTAATGTTAAATATTCATTCTTATAATAAATTATGTACCTATTGATAAAAAATACGAACAAATAAATACTGAAAAATCTATGAGTATTTGTTATTACATTTTACATGTTTATATTGTTTACATAAAATAATTGCGTCTGCCCCTGGTAGAACTATCCAAAATTAAAGTTATAAAAAAGAAACTTTTATATTTGTAATAAAATTGTTTTTAAAGGCGCTCATCCTTGGGAATAAGGAATTTACAGCTTATAATTATATACAATATACATAATATGTACTCAGGCACGCAGCTATATAAGCCTATAACTTATAAGGAATAGCCAGACCGACCAAAATATTAAGTAGCCAGTATCCATTCCAATATATAGGTTGATTCTTTTATCATGAAACACTCATTATTTCAAAAAGTATTAATGTTTGAGAAAATATTTTTTTACACAGTTACAAGTTGTTAGAAAAACAACGTTTTTATTAAAAAATTATATTTTTACATATTTTTTATCCTTATGAATTTTAAAGTTTTTTACTTTTTTGAATGACAATGTAGAGTTTTAATTTCATATTCCAAAGCAGAATATTTTTCTAAGTATTTTGATTCAAAAAAATCGAATTTAGGACCAGTAGCTTATGAATTATAAATATTGAAAGTTAAGAGAAGCGGAGTAGTGGACAAACATTTTGCGGGGTAACCCCGTAGTACCACACCACTCCGCCCATCAAAACTTTAAATACTTATTACTCATATAAGTAGGGCCCGGATTTTTATGCAAAAATGTTTGTTAAATATGCACATATATATGCACTCAAAAATTCAAAAATATGCAAATATGCAAAAAAATGTATTATTTAAAAATACAAAATTTAAAAAATATAGTATTAAGTGAAAAAAAAATACAATTTAAATATCATTTTTTAAAATGTGTATAAATCATAAAAATTTGTATTAATTATTGAAAGAATAGCAACATGATGTAACAAAATGTGCTTTTAAATTATCAAATTGAAAACTTCTACGATTGTCGCGTAGCATTACCTTATTGTATTTCGAAAAACTTCTTTCCACATCTGCTGACACAATTGGTGCGTATTTGAAACAAGAAATATCTTCTGGTGACAACTCTGCAAGGTCTTCATTGTCGTTTCTTATTTCTCCACTTATAATTTCAGAAATTTTTTTTATTTGTGATAATCCGCGATTTTTTGATAATACTTTCGATAGCTCGTCCTCCTTCACTCAATTTATTTTCTACATTTTGAACCAATTCTAGACTTTTTCCAAGATTGACACCAGATTTTTCTAGACACGTAATAGTGTCTGTTATGCATTGAAAATTTGATAGAATTATCGAAAGTTCTTTTTTGGATCGGCGATCGGGCAAAATCGGCATGTATATCAAACTTTGAGTAAACTTTAAAATATTTTATCAAGTATTTATTAAATATGCACATTTTATGTAATTACCCCGAAATATGCAATTATTATGCATTTTGATGCAAATATACAAAAATATGCAAAATAAAAAATTACCAGTAGAATCTATGTTTTACGAAACGTCAAGATATTTAATCAGAATTATTATACGTCGAATGTAGAAGAATATGCATTTGCATAAAAATCCGGGCCCTACTCATAAGTCATAAGCTACTAGTCTTAAATTCGATTTATATGAATCAAAATACTTAGAAAAATATTCTTCTTTGGAATATGAAATTAAAAATGTTGTCATTCAAAAAAGTAAAAACTTTAAAAGTTATAAGGATAAAAAATATTTAAAAATATGATTTTTTAATAAAAACATGTTTTTTTTAACAACTTGAAACTATTTAAAAAAATATTTTCAAAAAAATTAATACTTATTGAAATAATGAGTGTATCATGATAAAAGAATCACCTTGTATTGTTGAAATCAGAAATACCTAAGACTAAAATAATTATTGAGTTCAAGTATAAAAAATTAAATGCTATTTAAAAACTTCTATGATATTTGTTATTATTCCATAATTACCTATCTTTAACGCCTTGTTTTAATTATCTAATTAACATGTATAACATTGATAAATGACAATATTATATCTATTTTATTATTTTCTTCAGCACCTACTCATAGGACGGTTATGGTTATCGCTGCATCTAAACCTTTTGTAGTTTTGTACTTAAGTACTTTTATAATTACTATTTACTATAATATACTGAAAATACCTATGAATATTTCTTCAAAAATCTTGAGTTATTACTTATTGTTTACCATTCCCACATTTCACTAAACAATCTTAAATTGTAATAAAAATTAATATTTTTATTGCTCATGCTAAATTCATAATCTAAAAAATTGTATTGTACACATATTGATTATTCAGTTATTTTTATAGGGAGGGGTAAGTAAATGTTAGTTAAGTAATCTTAGTTATGTGCCTGATAACTGTTATTTGCACCAGTTAGTTATAACTCATAAGTATTATTATAACAATTTCCAGATATAGAATAGGTATCTACTGGCTACTGGCTATTTCATATTTCGAGGTTATTATATAATATAATATAAAATATTTACCCAATCCAATAACAATAAGATATTTTAAGTTAATTTGACTGATGTTTAATTTATTAGCTATTCGATGCTTCAATATTAATATGTATCGATTTAAAATAATAAAATATCATTATACAATATGTTGTATACTGTGTAATGTAAAATAAATTAGAATTCAGAAAAAATAAATTATAGTTGTATAGGATTAGATTTAGATTATAATAGTTAAAAGTATACTGTATTTAGATTTAAGAACGGTATTTTCAACATAATATTGCAATTATTTTGTTTATTGTCATTTCAATAAGAGCGATTAACTTTAAAAGCGATGAATTTATATTATATAATATTATAAACTATAATAAGCGATGCGTATGCAAGTTATTTGTTTTAGTTTGAAAATGTGTATCAATTATCAAATCTGGACTATGTCTTTAACGAAAATAGTACATCACACTATAATTGGACTATTTTTTATATTTGGTCGTACACAAAACCAAACTAAAAGAAATATGATCAACTTTTATAGTCTGAGGGGTCGTATTTTGAAAAATGGCGGGACGTGTTCCATGGCGCTCGGATTCAAAAGTTCGCCCGCCGGCCGGCCTGTCATCGCCAGCTTTGGTAACCACTGTACTCAGCTGTTCGATCGGCCGTCGGGGCTTCGTCCGTCGTATCTCCGACGTTGCCGTACTCACCGGCGCCCTCGCTTCCCATTGGTCGACCACAGAGCTGTACTCCGAGCCGCCGCAATGCCGCACGACCCGGTCGCATACTCGCATAGTATCCGTGACGTCGTGTCTATCCGTCCCGTTTGTCTGTCATTCTTTCTCACCGCCGCTTGTCTCGCATCATCCATCCCGGTCTGTACGGCTCCGCGATCGGTAAGTAAAACATCAAATTCATCTTTGCTTATATTTTATCTTTCGAAAACGCATCGCCGGCTTCAACCGATTTACACCGCTTTGTGGTTGTCGCGTTTACCGTCGCCCGAAGCCAACGGGTGAGGCAGCGACCGATCCGCTCCGTCCGCCATCTTTACCAGTCGTCGGGTCACGCCTCGTCGGCGAAAACCGAACTTTATCATTTTTTCGATTTCCGGTCCGCCGTAACGATATTTTGCTCGCACCCCCCTAGGACCTGGATTGT
This sequence comes from Macrosiphum rosae, assembly GCA_016617965.1. Taxonomy (NCBI): domain Eukaryota; kingdom Metazoa; phylum Arthropoda; class Insecta; order Hemiptera; family Aphididae; genus Macrosiphum; species Macrosiphum rosae. The sequence goes on along the minus strand of WHPZ01579963.1, from coordinate 19,597 downwards.
AGGATTTCTCGCAGCGTATTTCCACCCCCAGTCGTTTTACCTTAACCGCCGCCCCCTCCAAATTTGCCCTTGCCAAAGGTTAAATCGGCCGTAGCACGAGGTTAATTGGTCATCTTCATTAATTGTGTGCCCGTGTGTTTTTTGATTTCAGTTCTAAAACTCCATTAGTCCGCAACAAATCTACAAACATACAAACATGTATTCCTTTGCCAAAGCCGTCGCACCCGCTGTCCGCTCCGCCGTAAGTATATAAGGGGTTATTAGAGGTTACACTAATCGAAGATCGATTGATTGAGAATTAAAGAACTACCGTGTGTCAGAGGATTTGTGTGTTTCATCTTGTCTCAAAAAGAGGGTTTGTTTGAGGTTAAAGAGCAGTAATTGGGTGAAGGTGATTGCAAGGACGATACCTAGTCTTTTAAACAAAATTTTAAACTTAAGTATCCGTCACATATTTTCTATTAGGTAACACTTTGATATAAGATCTATTTGTATTAAAGGTTGCGGTACCTAACTTAAATTAACTTAGATATAATTACATAAATATTTTTCTTACCAATAGTCAATTTTTGAAAAAAGACAATTGTTTTATTATGTACTTCATAATTTCCTTTCTTTTATCCAGATAAACATGTATGTAAATTTTAGGTCTCAACATTCCTTACAATTTTGGCTTGTTTTTTTTTAATTTTATGTTTAATGCTTGGTATATAATGTGAGTTCATAAATGAATATGTATAATAGATAAAGACAATTTATATTTTTCCCAATTTAATTAATAAGTTAGTTCCCATTATACATAACTATCATGTTAATTTAATTAAGGTGAAATACTATGAAAGACCCACTTAAAGATTAAGTTGATTAAAATGACACAAATGTAAATAGTAAAATAAAATAAGTAGTACATTTATAATTGTTTTATGGAGCTTTTAATAATTAAAAATATTGTTGAATAGTAAATTTGAATTAGGTACCGAATTAAAAATACATTTCTGAAGATATTTAATTTCTTAATTCGATTTAATAATATAATATTACATATTATACAAGTGATCTAAATCAGCATATTAAGTTTCTTGGATATTGATCATTCATTAAACATTTCCCTAAAAAATTAATTAAAATTGTCATTCTTAGATCCTCTCCAACTCCAGGGCATCCATTGTCAGGCCTATTAGCAGCATTGTTTCAAATGGACCCAGCACACAAAACCAACAAACTCCCAGTGCCATTATTGCCAACGGAAGCTTGGTAAAATAACCTTTTATAAGTCTTTAAAATTAAATTTTGATCATAATTCATAACAAGTAATATCTCTATTTAATAAATCAGGTAAATGCTGTCAGAGGATTCCAAACATCAGCTGTGTCAAGAGATATTGACTCTGCTGCTAAGTTCATTGGTGCTGGTGCAGCCACAGTAGGAATTGCTGGATCAGGTATTTAGATTAACAATTATAAACTATTTTTATATTTTTTTAATATGTACATAAACTGCTTGAAATGGTGTTTGCGCTTGTGTGAGTTTTTACCGAACCTATATTTTTTTTATTCTTAATTTTATTATGTATATACCTTATTAAAAAATTATGGGATGCTTAATAAAATTCTATATTTATTATTAATTCAAAATTCTTTAAAATAAGAATACAAATTATATGTTTATTTTTACATAATATGCTATGCATTTTATTATGCATTGCTCAACATATTAACTTCTACTTTTTATTGGTCCTACTATCTAATTATATAACTTAGTGCAACCATCTTTTCCATTTATTTTCTCCCCTAACGTTTGACACTTTTTCATCCTCACAGGTATGGGAATTGGAGTGGTTTTTGGTTGCTTAATGTTAGCCTACGCACGTAACCCGTCATTAAAACAGCAGCTTTTTTCATATGCAATTTTAGGATTTGCTCTGGCCGAAGCAATGGGCCTCATGTGTATCATGGTTACTTTTTTATTGTTATTTGGTGTTTAATGGAAATGTGGTTTAATATTTCAAGAGGTATTTTGCTCATCAATTATCCATAGATTTTCCATTGAAAATTTATGTTAAGATTAATTAAATATTAAGTTTTAAGATGGAACCCGTTTTTTTATATGTTAGTTAAAAGAATAAGTCTACATACTACAAATTAATTTGAATACTATATTTCCATTGTAAATGCCATAATTAAGTTTTATTGGTGATATTGTATTTTATATACTATTTTGTCATTATAATAAAATAGTTTTCATCTTATTTATAATTCTATCTGAGATGTTTATATGAGTATAATTTATATATTGTAAGATAAACCTTAAATTGTATGAACTACTAATTCATTCTTTACTATTTTTGTCATTATTATTAAGAAGTTCTATTACTAAAGAGTAATGAGTAATGACTAAGCTTTTGCTATTTTCAAACAAATTGCTATTTTATTTTTAAGCTTTTGCATGACATTTTAGTTTTGGAATTGTGATTGTTTTATTGGTACAAGGGATTGAAGCATGGTGCAGCAAATGTAAGTTATACAATTTTGTTTTATAAGATACCGTTACATTACTTCAACTTAACTAAAACTTATCAGTTTAATATTAACACTGGTTTAGCTGTTTAAGCTATTCAATGATCATGAACAATCTTTTTACATTTTATTTTTCATAATTTTAAATTAAATTTTTCTTTCTCCTTTTGTTTTATTTAAATTATTTGAGAACTAAAACGAATATGATTCTATTGTTGTGGCTGCAAGCATTATAAGCTTTGACTCACAATTTTACTTTAATGCTATATTTAATCCCACAAAATTTGAGAAGAAACATCTAAAATTAAAGCTTGCATTTTTTTTAATTGCTTTTCATTTGTTTATATTTTGTAGACACAAATTTTTTAAAAGGTTTGTTCAATGCACTGTTTTTTTGTTTTTTTTTTTTAATGATTGATACTATTTACTTATATTCTGTCTTGCAGGCCGAAATATCGGTGGTTCTGCCCCGACACTTGCTGGACAGATTATATTCTTTTTATTTTTATATGATAATAATTTTAAAGTATTTAATTTTGTTTATTTTTATGTTTTTAGGAGCTGGAATTGGAACAGTATTCGGTTCCCTAATCATTGGTTACGCACGTAACCCATCACTCAAACAACAACTTTTCTCTTATGCCATTTTGGGATTCGCTCTGTCTGAAGCCATGGGTCTCTTCTGTCTCATGATGGCTTTCTTATTGTTGTTCGCTTTCTAAGTCGTCTCACGATGTCTTTCGTCATTCATTAAGCAAAAAATAAAAAACATCCCATAACATAAAACCAACAAGGAATTTTTTTAATTCTGTTCAAAATTGGCACGACCGAAAGAATTGCGAAAGACTGTTGTCTGTGAAATACACTTTGATAGGGAATTTACCTGTAATGAAATAGATAATATCTTTAAGACAGCACTTAGGTGTTTATGAAACTGCCTCATATTGTAGACGTATTAAATGCCTAGGTTGAAATACTGTTGTTTTTTTTTTGGTTTTTCCTATTTTGTATATTTCACAGATATATAAATAGAATAAATACTTATTGTAGAATCCATTTATTTATTCCTTTTTTTTTTTACTGACATTTTTTATTAGAATCTGTTGGTGATTTTATCTCAATTTAAAAATAAAATTTTTTGCTGTTATCAGTTTTGGCTTTAGGTACCAATGTTACATGTTTTATATAAAACGTAATATACAAAGATTTAAAAAAAATATACATGTTTCTTTAATTAAATTGATAATTCTAATTTTAAAGTTGCAATCTTTAGGGGTATGAATACTGACCATTTCTAATGATTTCAATGTAGGCAGTTTTCTATTTTTTTGCATGTGGGTCTTGTAAATGTGTGTGAAGTAAGTGAGTGACTGTGTATAAAATTAATAGCGGAGCGCACATGTCAGTAACTGCAACACTATACACACTAATTACATATGTGAATTTAAGTGAAATACTGGAACTTAGTTTCATATTTCTATTAATATAGCTTACTGAGTGACATTACAGTATGAACACCTATCATACTAATTGAGAAGTTTATCTCTAGGCTTGTATAGGATTTTTATTTAGTATAGTCAATTTTTGATATTTCATTTTCGATGTCCAATATTTAGCTCTAAAACTTGTGATATTTTACTTTTTGAATTTAAAATTATGAGTAGTAATTAAAATAACGAAAATTTACATCTATACAGCCTTTGTAGAACTTTTCTTCCAAAACAAATACTATAGTATTTCTATTTTTAAATAAAATAATAAACAAAAGTTGTTTTAATTGGGTATTTTTGTTGTTGACGCCCGTGTATAACAAAAATTTATACAGTGCTTTTACGCTAAGAGGTACCACTAAATATTTCAGTTTAGTGGTCTTGTATTGAAATGGGGTTTTCGTTTAATGACAAATAGTACTCAAATATACATTTTCAGATAAATTTCAAATTTTTTTACTCTTAATGCTCACATAGGCGATACGACCTACTTTTTTTACATTCAGATAGAGTATTTTTTTCTAAATAATTTATGTGTAAAAAGTTTTTTTCTAATAACAAAATTGGCATATGAAATTTAATATTTACTAGTAATTTTTTGTTTTTTTGACAAAATCTAAACTAAATTGAACTTTTTGTTACTTATTAGTATCCAATATTGTTAAATATTGTTTGAACACAGTCAAAATAGTAAAAACAACTTGGACAACATTTGCCAGTAATTAAGATAGTATAATTCCTGTTTGTTATACATTTATTCGGTATTCCTCATAAATTATAATTTCATATGCCAATTTCTTACTACAATAACAAAATATGATCACAAATAAATCTTTATTATATAAAATTTCAATTTTTAACTCTCAAAAGTATTTAATTGATATAATGTATGTACTACTAGAAAAAGTTTAAAGGCTGTCACATTTTTTCTACTATAAAACATACACCTGCACAAGAAAAGAAAAAATAATTTATATTCTATTCGCATTGGCAGCGCGAACTACTTTTATAGATGGGACAGCAACGTGCAGTGGCGTATTTACGGGGTGTTATATATCACACCTCACCCACCAGTTTATAGATAAGAAGTAAGAACACTAACCCTAAAATTCTATATCGAGTCGCAACTGTTTCATACCTAAGGAGTTATAGGTAATTCAAAAATATTATTTGTGGATTTAGTCTCGCCTCATAAATTTTTTTGATGTAAATAAAAATGTAGAATCATAAAGATTTATAATGTGTCTTTGAATTTAAATTTAACGGATTCGTGAATCATGGGCGGAAATCCATTAGAATTTCGGGGAGTCAACATTTTTAACATACATCACAATGTGATGGGGGGGGGGGGCTTCAATTCCACACAACTAAACGCTGTACATAATATGTATATTTTATTGGGGGGCTAAGCCTCCTTACCCCCTCTACTATTTGCGCCCGCAGCCTATGACTATTATAGAACACGGTGACCTCAGACAACCTACTCAAATACTTGACAAGATAGTAAAACACCCTAGGGCCTAGACACCTACTGTACGCTCTTTAAAAAAAAAAAAATTATTTCGGTTAAACGGAGCATTTTTAAGTGCATATGACATCATAGAATTAAATTGTGCAAACTAGATAGCTTATTGTAGTATTTGTATACTTTGTATTGAACTAAATTTATACACTTATTATATGTATTAATAGCACGATTTAAGATAGTATACTGTCTTATATCGTGATTAATAGTATTGGGTATCATTTATCATTTTGCTTTCTTTTTCTGTATACCCGTATGGTTTACCACTTACAATTAGGACCTATATTATTTATTATACATTGCGTTTAAATATATAAACTAATACAAATAGTTTGAACGATTAGAAACTATTCGTTTTAAAAGATGGTTTAAGCAAGAATTGTGTTCCGCTGCAGCCCGGAGTACCCGAGTACATTGTATGAATTATTTTAGGGTAATTTGTTATTCAAAAATTATACGATATTATACTCTATAAAAATAGGATTTTTTTCTACCTACTCAAAATTTATATCCACAAATATAAACATTACTAATGTGCATTATTTTAAAATTAAACGAGATCCGTTTTGGAATCGAAAATAATTTTGTAAAAAGTGAAAGATGAACAATATTATGTTTCACGTTTCCTAAAATGTCAACGATCCCTTTCCTTTCTTCATTATAGCCGTTTAAGAAATGTATACCTTGGCTCGACGTACTTGTTTTATTATTATTTATAGTTCATAATATAATATTAGATGATAGATACTAAATACAGCAAATAGTAAAATCGTAGAGAGTAAAGACCTTCTAATAATAATGATACGAACTATACATTCTTACGCCTTGTCCAACGTAAATGCGTTCAATGCGTCGTAAAACAAAACAGCTTGTATTTCGCCGCATCGGACGCGATTGAAACAACATGGTCAGAATAGAAATCGCACGCACTCACTGGATTTACGTTGGACACGGCCTTATACCTATATATATCATACTAAAGACATACACGATAAGCACCCGTGAGCTTTCTTAATGTTTAAAAATCGTACTAGACTAATTGTTTTAATAGCATTCCTGAAACTTGTAAACCCAACTCAAGTTTTACTATGCTTGAAAAGTTGTACAGATGTGACTTTTAAGTGTCGTTTTGATCAGACTGCGGTCCCGATGAAATGATACATTTTTTGAAATTTCCCGCTCTTACTTCTACTACAGTGGTTGTCGACGTTTGTTTTTAAATTTTTTTTCGTCTGATTACGAGCCCCCACTGACTGATTCTTATCACGAGTGATGTTCGCCGTTTGGGTCAATCGATGAAAAAAAAAATCATTCACCTACCGAAGAGTGAAGGGCAAGGAATTCTGTCAAATTTTTACGCGAAAGACTGCCACTTCTGCCGTTCACTCCCGACCAAAAGCTACCATGACTAACTTAGTCACTAAAAGTTCGTATATGCTGGAAAAGTTGGGCAAGAAGAGCCCCAAGGTAAGTGCATCAACGATAGTATGTATTACAGTATTGGTCGTCTTGCAGGGTTTTCAACAGGCACTTAAAGTCAAATATCCCTGAAGTTTGGTCCAGATGTAAATATACGAGATGCTCTGGACTAGCCAGAGCAACAATGAATTAGCATCCTGCTTCAATATGATATCGACGTCTGTCTAACCTTTAATATGTTTAAATAGCTTTTTGCAGCGTCGTTGCCTGCATGCCCTCTATGGAGTAACAGTCAACAGCGTCGCAACCTAAATGTTCATGAACACGTCAGCTATTCACTGCTGAAAGGGGCTGGCATACCTGTCCCTAAGTTTGGGGTAGCCAAGACTGGTAAAGAGGCAGCCGATCTTGTCCGAAGTCTGGGATTCACAGACATTGCAGTCAAGGCTCAGGTGTTGGCTGGTGGTCGAGGATTGGGTCATTTCAAAAAAGGATTCAAAGGCGGTGTTAAAATGGTTGACACGTTAGTTGCGATTATACTCAATGATAATGATATTGATGTTTATGTATACAATACAATTTTTATGAATTCAGGGCTGAAGAAGCAGAAAATGTATCAGATCAGATGTTAGGAGATTTTTTGATCACAAAACAAACCGGAGAGAAAGGCCGGATTTGTAATGCAGTTATGGTAGCTGAACGCGTGTATGCTAGAAAAGAATTTTATTTTGCTGTTATGATGGAAAGAGCATTTGGTGTAAGTGAACAAGTCAATTAAAATAATTAAGTCACTAATAAGAAATATTAACTGCTTATTGATATTCATGAAATGTTCCTATTTTAAATAGGGCCCAGTTTTGATAGCGTCTTCTCAGGGTGGCGTAAACATAGAAAAAGTTGCTGAAGACAATCCTGAAGCAATTTTATACATGCCTATTGATATTACAAAAGGTAATCATTTGTTATTAAATTCATCAGTTGATATTGTGTCTTATTTTAACATTAATTTGTTGTTGTTATTGTGAAATGAGTCATTAAATATTATCTATTTAAAAATAGAAAAATAATAATAATAATAAACATTTTAATAAAACTAAAAAATAATATCATATAATATTTAATTTAACAACAACATTATTACTTAAATTATTTATTTTAAAATGATTGTTGAGACAGTTTAAACATTTAAATTTAACCCATAAGGTCAATTAATTATGTAGTATACAGATAATAATCTTGATTAAGAATCAATGTATTTGTAACATAAACTTTGTATTTAGGTTCAAAGTGGAATAGATTATTTTATTCAAAATGTATACATATTTATTATTTATACTAGAAGGCAATTTCAGATTCAAATTTAAAAATATAATTTACTTATAAGTGGGGTATGGATTTTTTAAGTAAATTTATAGTTTTAATGAGTAAAGATATCTTAATTCTAAGTAAAATGGACAAGAACCTTAATCTCACAGTTATATTATAATTTTAATATTCAGTAATACTAATAAAGGTTTAAGTTAATGGTTAGCTTCTTTGATAAATAATATGTTTATGTTTATTTTTATTAGGTATTTCTAGAGAACTGGCTTTAGATGTGATCACCAAAGTTGGATTGACTAAAAAGAAAGATGAAACTGCAGATGTTATTTTGAAGTTATATGACTTATTTCTTACCAAAGATGCTCTATTAATTGAGGTTAATCCTTATGCTGAAAGTATTTCTACTGGAGGATGTAAGTAAAATATTTTTTAAGCTATTTTTTTAAATTTTTTTATATAAACATGTTAAATTGTTTTTAAAGATTATTGTTTGGATGCCAAATTCCGATTTGATGACAATGCAGAATATAGACAAAAGGAATTGTTTGATTTGCGTGATTGGACTCAAGAAGACGAAAAAGAAGTAGAAGCTTCCAAATTTAATCTTAACTATATTGCACTAGATGGTAATTAATTAAAGTCTATAAAATATTATATATCAACATTTGTTATTTAATTTTCGACTATAATTCTGTCAGGTACCATTGGTTGTTTGGTAAATGGTGCCGGTTTGGCAATGGCTACTATGGATATAATTAACTTGCATGGTGGATTCCCAGCCAATTTCTTGGATGTTGGAGGTGGTGCTACTGCTTCTCAAGTGAAAGAAGCTTTTAAAATCATTACATCAGACCCTAAAGTATGAATTATGTTTAACTACCAATTATAAATAAGGCTTTCTCTAATAAAATTAAACAATTATAAGAATTAATAGCCAAATGTAAATTATTGTATTAATATATTTAATCTGTTAATAATAATTATTATAAGCTTAAAAAGTTGAAACCAGATTTATTATTAATTAAGGTGTGTGCTATTATGGTGAATATTTTCGGTGGAATAATGAGATGTGATATTATTGCTGATGGAATAATTGCGGCGGCTCAAGAGTTGAATCTTAATGTACCAATCATTTGTCGTCTACAGGTATATTGTTGTATTATCATAAATCATATTAATTAATATTTACTGTTACAGTTAGATGTAATGGATATTTAACTTTTTTTTCTTAACTTATAGGGTACAAATGTAGATGAAGCAAAACTTCGCATTGCAAACTCTGGTATGAAAATTTTACCAGTAGACAATCTAGACGAAGCTGCTCGTTTGGCAGTTAAATTGTCTGAAATCGTGAATCTAGCTCGTGAACAACACTTGGGTGTCAACTTTGAAATGCCCATCTAAAACATAAATTAAATAATCTACCAGTAATTACTAATATGTTAACTAATACTTGTTCTCAAAGTCTATTGCACATTTGTCTTCTAAATACTACACAAAACAGATCAGTATAATACATTTGATATTCTTACTCGAAGCTTTAATAAATTATTTAAAGGAGACATAAATATGCCTTAACATTTCTCTTTTATTATTTTATTAGTTGTTGGACACCCTAAAATTAAATGGTTTTTGGTTTCTTAAACTCTTAAAAATGCATGACAAGTATGGCTACTGTTTTAACAATTTTTTTCTTTTGTTGTTTTTGTCAGATTAATTGTTTTATATAGTATTATAAATAATTTATACTTCTAAAAAGTTATACTAATAATGTTCTTTTGTATGATAGTTACCTTTATAATTAAGTGTTACTATTGATTTAATTTTGTGACATAATTTAATTAATGATTTTAAACCAATTCATTGTGGTTTTTATTTTAAAATGAAAAAAAAGAAAGTATTATTGCTGTTGAAAGTCTCCTTAAATTATATAATTTGTAAAGGTTTATTCATACTAACAGCTTTAAAAATGACAAGGCACATAAAAAAAATTGATGTTCATGCTAATGAGTTAATCTTATAGTCATTTATGAATAGCATGGCATGTTATATTTGTGTGTATTTTATAAATTGTTCCTTTAAAAAAAAATGAAAGTTTACTTATATTTAGCTAAGCTAGTTTAGGTATCTTTTTAATTATTAAGTATAATTAAACATAAACGATAATGGCTGTAGATACTTAGACTACCATTACCTTATTATTATTTCTATTGTTGTTAATTCTACATAATATTATTGTAAATTGTCGTGAATATAATAAATATTAAATAATAATAAATAATTCAAATTGTTATAATGTGAGATTAATTAATGGGTCATAATGTTTTTAATCTTTGTTTCTATAGAAATTAGTAGGTCTGATGAAAAGTTATTTACTGGTAATATTGAAAAAAAAAATTATTTATAGGTACTACCAAATTGAAAACTAAGACCCTGCTGTAAATGTTTTTCTTATAGTCGCTACCGGTGTCATTGCTTATTTTTCAAATAAAAAAACCTTGTTTTAAATCTTGGTCATCACAATTTATTGGTTTTATTATTATGGGTTTTTTAAAAAAATTATGTTATATACTTATATGCACACGAATGGTGGTCGAAATTATGTTTTCTTCAACCTTAGGGGTGGTTTCTGGTAGAAAATTGGAAATAGTTTGTACCTATGAGGTGCAAAAATAGAAAATGCTCAATTGTTTTCAAAAGCGTCTGTTTCTCTGTTTACAGACATTTTAAGTTTCCAATTTTTTTTGTTTTTAAATATCAATAAAATTTTAATTTTTTGGTTAAAAAAGCTTGAAAATTGAATAGACGGCTCCTAGTATATTGTTTCAAAGGCAGATTATAAATATTAAATAGGTACATAGTCTCAATTTTTTTTTATAACCTTTTAAAGTTCGAATTTTGCCAAAATTCGTAAAAATCACAAAAATGTGCAAATTATTTTGAGTTGGAAATTAATAAAAAATTTCTTTTTAAATTTATGATTTGAAAATGTAATATGGGATTCCTCATAAGTTTGTCTATCTTTATCAATAAAAAGAATTCCACCAGAAAGTCGAATTAAATTTTTGTGTTCGTTTGGATTTCAAATTTTTTCAACATTGTATAAATATCTAACTCGATATTTACTCGATTTCTCATGTAGCGATTTTGTTGTAATTCAAAAACGAATTACTGTAGATACTTGAAATTTACACCATATGTTTATTTTATCAATAACTATACTTGGTAAAATTAAAAAAATATATTTGACTCGTTTTAAGCTATTTATGATGGGCAGTTTCAAATTTAAATTTTTTTAGTTTTTTTTTCCATAAATATATATTTAGAATGTTATTTGTTGAGTAAAGAAGCGTGAAAAATTAATGCAAGGCTCCTGGTATATTATTACAATAGCAGTTGAAAAATATTAAAAATACCTAGGCAAGATTTTTTTTTATAATAATTATAACCATTTAAAGTTCGAATTTTGACAAAATTGATCAAATTTAAAATGTAATAAATATTTTGTAGTTAAAAATGTATAAAGACTGGATTGAAAATTTAAAACAAGGTTCCACGTAAATTGGTAAACAAATTACTTTATTCACAATATTAACATCAAATATACTTACTATAGTAATATACCTACTTAATAATAAATAATAGCATAGGCTGACTGACCCCAGTTGTGTCGCGTCTTCGCTCAGAAACTTTTTTCGTATACAATACATTCAAATCATTGAATTAAATTTTAAATTTTTAACACCGTCCATTACCTACTGGTCCTACTGTGACCCACTTCACACTTGTTACCTACTGTACAGCGACATCCACTTGCCCACCTTTTTAATGATCGATTTTATTATTTTACTCGATATTAAGTACTAAAAAACATAAAAATAAAATAAATTTGTGTGAATGCGATTTCTGATTTCTCTATGTAGCGCTGGCCAGAAAGAAAACAGACAGACAATAACATCCTTTTAAAATTCAACCATACATCATTAATATATTGATCTGGTAATTAAACATTATTACCTATTATAAATGTGGGCATGTGGCCTATAATTTTTGTTGGCGTAACTCAAAACTAGATACGGCCCGCGGCAGACTAGCGACTATAATGACTAGGTAGTGAGGACATGAAGTCTTTATACCCGAATCCGACGACCAATAGTCCCGAAGGCCTATCTGTACCTACCTAACGAGTCACAACCTAAGTCAGTGCCCACACTATATATATTTTGCAGGATCCACGTGGCAACTCGTTTTTGGTTCAGGTCTCTGGACCAATATTCTTAAAACGGTTGTAAATAGTTATAACTACGACCTCACTAGGCCACAACTCGCCTGAATTACCTATATTATAATATAATATATACTACCTATACCTTGAACCATACATATACAAGGCTACAATCATATAGTACCGACGTATCGTATAGGTAATATAGTTATAATATAATTATTGCACATCCTAACCTACCAATTTGAACAAAAAAATCAACAGATGTCCTAAAATATTTTACACATACTCATAGGACAATACCACGCTGTAGGTATTAACTATTAAGTACTAATAATAAAAGTATTATTAACCAAAATATTATTATTACCAAGTAGTAAATATATTAATGGTTTGTACATTGCCTTTTATTCAATGATATTTATTACCTATACTATAATACGGAAAATGTGGGGAGGGGGTGTACGAAGACCCCCCCCCCCCTGGGTACGCCACTGCAGGTACCTTTATAGTTTATTGCACCTATTATATAATATAATTATTTTAATCATAGCTACACCTTTGACCTATCTAATAGAGTTGGTAATAAACAATAATTTGAATACGCATGTAGGTTATATTAAATCAAGCTGCTGGATTGTGGACACATACAAAGTAAACATAATTTCAACCGATAGTGGTCAAGAAACATAACATTATACATCTTCAAAACATTATAATATATTTTCCAACATCATTATCGAGCTCTGACTCAAGTACCTAGTTTAATCGTTTAATCCTTTTCCGATTTTTTTTTTTTATGTGAAATCACGGCCGAAATCTCGTGAGACGCAGTGTCGCAGTGTCGTAAGTAATAATGCTTTTTTTCATGGACACATTTTCGTATCCATGCTCGTCGTTATCATGGCCGTTATCAGCAGGCCCATTGTTTTGGTATTTACTATTTACATGACCGCAGCCTGCCGCCAGCCGTGATCCGAACAAAATAATATTGTGTATCGCAATATTATTATTAATTTTTAACTGTTTAGACTAGACGACGATAAGTTTGTCTGTTTGTGTTATTTTTTTTGAATTTTTTTTTTTTGAATCCAAATCTGTGCGCGAAGACCGATCGGAGGCGACCACGTAAAAGTAAGTACACTTTCTCAGAGTGGCTTCCATACTATAATTGTCCCGACGACGACGCTATACTAAAAAACCGTAACATATGTCTTCGGCATGTGAACGTTTTGTGACTTAAAATCGGTGGGAAACCTATTGAGTGCAAATTGTTCATGGTAAAATAAACTAAGAAACCTGTGGACAAAACGGTATGACGGTTTTTGTGCTGTTTTACCATGTTGACAAGTGCATCGTCGCGCTTAGAAAAACCAAATAACCTTTTGTTTTGTTAATCAGATTTCACAGCAACGGCTATGTTTTTACACTAATATTATTGCTGTGTACAATCGTCAATCGTTAACTTATTCAATAATGACCTATACGATTGGTTTGTAGATAGACATAATTGTTTTTTGTTTTCTCTTTGCGTGTAAAATTTACTCGGTCGATTTGTCCAGCTCATCAGTTCAAATTCTGTTTTATCTCTAGGTATCACGTCTATATTACTGGTTTCACTTAAGCATTGAGCTGACTACCAATTTGCATCATTCCTGTTACCACGACTTGCATTCTTCTTGCACGGTAATTTATTTATTATGCACTCATGTATAATGTATTAATGCAACTTATATTTTACACACAATTATTTCAAGTGTTAACACTAACTTTTATTTAACCCATTTCCTATATGTCATGGTTTTTCATTACAGTGACATTTTCAGCATTCGAAGCATAGCAACAAGTGCCAGTTGATAATTGGTCATTGACTGTTGTTTAATGTCATTTTGTGCCATTGTTTATCAAATAGTTATAAATTATTCAACTATTTAGCACTTATTGCCATGCTCCTCAGTACAGTTGTTTTGCTCTGTAAATCAAAACATTTCTCTCGTATTCTGAAAATCTACTGCTTGAAGGTCAGTAGAAGAAAAAAAAATATAGGAATGTAATTTAGTCGTAATTAATAGAAATTATGCACAAAGGTAGTTTAATAGAACCAAAATTCATTTAAGTTAGAATTTAGTGATTTTGTTTATTATTCTATTATAGATCATGAATTTATAATGAAAATTATTTGACTATTAATTTTAATCTTATTTCTTTAGCAGTACCATTGACATGATGTATTTTGTTACTTGTATAACAATATATTATTTTGTAAGCAATTACTGTAAAAATGTATTGTTTCATAATTAATTACATGTTTTCTTTAATGTTTAAAAACATTGATACATTTTTTTTTTTTTTTTTTAGATCTAGGTTATTCAATTTTTGATAATGGGTGATGAATAATTGCTAATATAATAATTGCTGCAGGTAGTCAAACAACTTTAAAACTCTTTCAAAGCTATGTTTTCCTCAGGTAAACTAATTGTTTTAATAACTTAATGTGATTATCATCCGCCTTTTTGGCTTCTAATAAATTTTTAAATGCCTATAACTTGCTTTAAAATTAATATAAAAAAAGCAAACACAGGGTCATAGATAATATTTCTACCTTTAAAATTGATAAATTGTCAATCCGCTCTAATATTAAAATTAATTTTGTAAAAACTAAAAAGGCTTACCTAACCTAACCGATATTAAAATTTTAAATTATGTGAATTTGTCAGATGAAGATAAAACTTGCGGGTATAATACGTGTATCCTCTTAAAATGTAATTTATGTTAAAACAATACTTTTTATTTTTACTGTATAATAATTTAGAAAATTTATAACAGCTATTACATATAATTTTTAAGCTTTTTTGCCTCAAAATAATACATTTAAAACATAAGTTTAATGTAAAAACTGAAAAATCACTTTACCTTATTTAGAATTTGATTTTTAAAATAATAATATACCTATATAAAATATTTACAACTCAGCTGATCCTGTGCTTCAACTCCTTTTTGGTGTAACTCACTGCAGTAAGTGTGACTAATCTGCCCGATTAACCAATAGCAAACAATAATAAATAAATACTATGTCTATTAATTATTTCTCCTATAACCAATAGCAACCATTTATAAACAAATATTTCCATCATAAATCTCAAAATCCCTGTTTGATCACTTCTATTAATTGGTCGTAATGTGATGTTATATAGCCTATAACCTTCCTCGACAAATAGACTATCAAACACAAAAATAATTTTTTAATTTAAACCAGTAGTTCCTGAGATTAGCGCGTTCAAACAAACTGTCCAGCTTTATAATATTCTTATAGATACCTATAATATTCTAAGATAATATTTTGTATAAAACTTGATATTTCATCTGTGAAAGTAAAAACAAGTTCTCAAAAATGTGCGTAGATTAATGCATATTGATTTTATGACTTATGCTAATACCTATTACATAAATTTAAGATTTAAAAATAAATTACGGTATTTTTTAAGTTATTCAGAAATAAAATTTCAGTTAAAACATTCAATTTGATCAATTAAATAAAATAATAATATAAATATATATAATATCTTATATTTTAGTTTAGTGGGGATGTAGGTATATTTATTAAATGACCATTTAGTAACAATAAAATGTAAATTAATATAAATAACAATCACTAATATATATTATAAAAAAAAATTAAATAAATAATAAATATTGAACATATTTAATTTTAAAGTCTAATGATAAATATTCACTATTTATTTATTTATTACTTCAAGAAGATAAGGTCCCCACTGAACCATTTATAGATTTAATATATAATCATTAAAAATACGTTTAAATTAATTGCATTAATTTTATAATAGAAAATTATTGACTTTTAAAATGGTTTATTATAAAATAATAATATCATGCTATAAAGTTTTATGAAATTAATTAATTAATTATTTTAATAATATAATGTCAATACTGAATATCTATTACTTTTATCTTTTAGTTCAAGGTAGTGAAATTGCCTGTGATCATTAAACTTTGAGCTTATTCACTGAACAATATTCAAGCATTCCCAATGAAAAGTGTAGCTGTTGATGGTACATCAGATAATTTACGTCAATTAAATACCACTTGGGGGAAGAGTAGAGGTGAACAACAAACAGAGTTGAGTGCAGACGCACGGAACACAGTACGAAGAACATTGTTTGTTGAGCCGTCCGCTAAATTAGAAAGCGATGATAACATTTTAACGGATGAAAACGAAAAAAATCCTAAGTGGCTATCGTACGTATTACAGAGGTTAAGTGAAGATACAAAAACTATGCCTGGTAATAGTCAAACACCACCAGCCAAAGAGGTAAAAGAGAGAGAGCCGGAAGTACAAACTGGAGTTGGACCTGATTGTGGTATAAAGGACGTTTGGGCTCATAATTTAGAAGAAGAGTTTACATCAATACGAAAACTTTTACCAAAATATTGTTATGTGGCTATGGATACAGAATTCCCAGGTGTTGTAGCCCGACCTATTGGCGATTTTAAAACAACTGCTGATTATCTGTACCAGTTGTTGCGATGTAATGTCGATCTGTTAAGGATCATTCAATTGGGGCTTTCATTTTTCGACGAAGATGGTAAAACTCCCACTGGTCCATATACTACTTGGCAATTCAATTTTAAATTCAATTTGTCGGAAGATATGTATGCCCAAGACAGTATTGAGTTATTGACAAATTCCAGGTAATAGTAGATTTCTATAATTGTTGTGATTAGCATAATACAGTTAAATTTTCTTTATTTTTCAGAATACAATTTAAGAAGCATGAAGAGAACGGAATCGAACCTTTAGTTTTTGCTGAATGCATAATCACATCTGGTTTGGTATTGATGGATAATATAAAATGGATGACATTCCACAGCAGTTTTGATTTTGGCTACTTAGTCAAAGTGTTGACCGATGAAAAATTGCCACAAGAGGAGTCAGATTTTTTTGATATGTTCTCTCTATACTTTCCTTGTGTGTACGACATCAAGTATCTGATGAAGAGCTGCAAAAATTTGAAGGGCGGTCTACAAGAAGTTGCAGATCAATTGGAACTGAAGCGGATTGGACCACAACACCAGGCTGGTAGCGATTCTCTACTAACAGGCATGGCTTTTTTTAAAATCAGGGACATGTATTTTGAAGGAATGATTGACAGCAAGAAATATTGTGGTCATTTGTATGGCTTGGGCATTACCACATTGAACAATGGCCAAATTCGGTACGATAATAATGAAGGGCCACCCAATTAAATATACCAGAAATACATTATTAATATAATAATAAATATATTATTTCCAATGATTGTGCAGTTGTTTACCACTGATGAATGGTACCAACTATACATTTTGACTTAAAGAAACAAATTTTAAAAAAATTATGTGCCTCGGGTGTAATTTTTCTCTTCTCAATTTATTTATTCTGTGTAAAATTTTGTTTGCCAACTGTGAATGAAATTAGAAAATGATAGAATTAAATGTAGTTTAGAATTATTATGTTAAGAAAAAAAAATTAAAGAAAAAAAAATGGTCTGTATAATAATAATTGTTGTGTAATTTTTTTATATTATTTTTTTCATTTAAGACAACTATATGCTTTTTGATTTAAGATATTTTTGTTATATATTTAACACAATTTCAAAGCATGCACATTACGGTTTTATTTGTCTTGTGAAGTGTGGAATTTGGTCCAATGGAATTCAGGACCTTTAAATAAACTAGCTATATTTCATTTTCTGGTACCTATAAATAGATTAATAAACCATTTTATTAAATGAGTAATATTATGTCTATAAATGTTATGTTAGTATCTGAACACGAAAGAGTATATTGTGTTCATAATAGATCATGGGAATATGACATGTGTACCACAAGTCCACAACCTCCACATTATTGTATGCAAACATATTATATTTTCAATATTTTGCGGTAAAATATTTGATTGTTAACAACTAGTGAGAATTTAATTTGATAATGATAGAATGAGTATGGACAAGTGTAGGAAGTGATTACTTCTAATAATTTACATTCGTGTTTCTATCAATAGACTTAACTTTTTAATAATATTTTAGAATAATTTTTAGTGTGTTCTATCATTTGAAAATGTTAAGTACAATTTTTTAAGATGTACTAAATCAAATTGTTATATTTATTTTAACAAAAAATATTAAATTAATTAATACAATAATTATAAATGGTCAACAATCGACATGGAAAAATTCTGTACTACAATCTAGTTTGTGTAGTATTTTAATATTTATAACTAAAGCTACTAATTGAATTATTTTTCAATCGAAGAATTTTGGTTTGAATTTAAAATATATGAAATACAAATTTGATTCAAGATATTATCATTCTAAAATTAAAAATGAAATGTAATTTTGCATATTTCTATGTCAGACTATAATGCAAATAATGGGATTTAAAAAAAAATTTTTTTGTTTTATACATCTGTACCAATATATAATATTTTATAATATAAAGATTATTTTTCAAAAATCCTTTCAAACATTTTTTTTATTTATGAAGCTATATATATGTATTTTTCTCATATTATTTTCGAAGTCTTAAATATAATAATTATGAATTTATTTGATTTAGTTATTGGTACTTTGGGACTCTGTTATATTTCTTTACTTTAGAATTCCAATGTGTATGCATAATTCAAAATTTTTTAGTACTTTAAATTACAGCCTTGCTAAAAATATTATGTCTATATTTTTTTTAAGTCAGTATTTTAGGATGTTATTAATATATTAGTATTGTTGGAAATGCCGTTTTGTTGATTGTTATTTATGATAAAATATTAAAATATCCTGGAAAATTATAAACAAACTATATAGACTAATAGTAATAAATAATAACTAATATTGTTGTTAATCCTAATAGGTACGAGCATAGATAATATAAGAATGGATAGGACATATGCACTTATCACATGAAAATTTAGTGATACTATTTTTAAGATTATATGAGGCAAATATTGATATGATAATTGATAAATAATAATAAATAAAATTTATATAATTTCATTTTGTTAAAATATTATTTTCCAATTTCCATTTTCCAGGCACAGGTGGCACAACAA
>WHPZ01579960.1:0-34747 GCA_016617965.1 Macrosiphum rosae | reverse complement strand
TGTGTGTGTGTGTGTGTGTGTGTGTGTGTGTGTGTGTGTGTGTGTGTGTGTGTGTGTGTGTGTGTGTGTGTGTCTGCGTGTGTGCGTGTGGGTGTGTGCGTGAGAGAGAGACCCATATAATCAGTGGCGTGAACCACGGCGGATCGATACTAAAACGTGACGTCCGTTCGTCCACTCACCCACCCCTCAAACGTTGCGTCTGCCTTTACTCGATCGCCCGCCGTGCCGTACTCAACACAGTTGTACGGGACGAGTATACCTGTACTACGTTGTATCGTATACGTATTGTGATGTCCTTGTCCTCCTCTCTCGGCCGCTATCACGACGGCGGGCGGAGACCTGTTGCTCGGCGCAATACCGCTTGATTACTCCCTTCTCACCAACCACCAACGATGCACTAGCCACGATCGTAGCTATAAAAACCCACGTCTTGTTCGTACATGCTATTGCCTATTTTTTATCCATTTTGTATTTATCTTGCACAGTTTCCCGAAAGCCCAGATACTATATAAATATAAAACAGCGCAATTATTACATGCAGTCATCCTTACTGTAAAAGCACTCTTCATAGTTCATACCAAAAAAAATATAAAAAATATATCAGCAGAGGGAGAAAAGGGAGGGATTTATATAAATATGTGTACAGTATATAGCTGCACAACACCCATGTAATAATAATTGCAAGTTAGAGACATAATCAATATCTATATATTTTAATCATATACGATACTGAAGAGAGAATAGGATCTGCAACTGCTTTAGATGGTGATTCACCAAGCATGCTCACCCCCATATTTTACTATAACGATGAATTTACTTAAATTCTGGGTTTCGCAATTTCTAAGTGGCCTTAGAAAATAGTTATTATAATATTTTCAAATAACTATACTTTTATAAAATGTTAGTAATGTTTTGAGACCAGGGTGGGGTGGGGAAGATATTTTAAAAAACTGAATTTTCTGTCCTTGTAAAACAAATCCGAAAACATTTTAATTTCATTTTCATAAAGTTTTTTTGAAAACGACTTTTTCACTTTTTCGAAATTGAATTCCTTAAAATGACGTTGTACCCGCATATGTTTTCTCCGTCTTACACACATACTGTAAGTATAGCAAATTTTCGTTCACCAGTTGCAATTTTGAATAGTGTTCTTTCAATAATTATAAACATTTATATTTTATATAACTTACTTAAAAATTAAAATATCGTAAAAAACCAAGGAGAGAACACAGATCATGTGCTTGATGTTTAAATTGTGAATATTAAGAAGTTTTAAATTTTAATAATATCGAAGTGGAAAAAGTAATTTAAAAATGTAGGAAAGTCTTTTTCAAGTAAATTTTATGATAAATTGACAAATTGAGTAATTTTATCGGATAAATAGGTGAATGATTGGCAAAAATAACCAAAAAAAAAAAACAAAATAACTAACATTTTGTGTAATAAAATTAATATTTAAAAAAATTAAATATCATCAGAAATCTATAACTGCAAAAAAACAATCAAAGTGAATTGAAGTAACAATGTAATACACAATATTTTTCAGATGTAGAGTATTTGCCATGAAGGCAAGAATAGTAAGGAAACCAAACACATACAGTGGCCCATGTGAAAGAAAAAAATGTCCTAAAAATAGTAACATGATTAAATTTAATGGCCACATAAATTGCACTGCAATATAGTATTAGTTGCTACTTTTAGTTTCTGTGAAATAATTCGAGTTTTTAAAACTTTTTAGAAATTATATGAAATATTTTGAACCATGACCCATCGTGAACCGTGTAAAGCTTGTAAAGTTATGTATTCACACATAATAATTTGTGTAGGTACTTCATAAACATTTAATTATAATTAATAAGAAAGTTACTTAATAATGCTAATGTATAAATATTTAGGTCCCGGCCAATGTAGATATTACAGTATATAATAGGTAAAAGTCAGGGGTCGTTTTAAATTCAACACATATTATATTGTTTTCTTGAACGTTCTTGCAGTAACTTAAAAATAACCAAATATTTATATTAGCATTTTTTAGTTATAATACAATTTTGAAAATATTTACACTTTTTAAACTGTGTATAATGTATAGACATTTTTGGAGTCTTAAACTTTTTTAATTTTTATTTCACGTAGGTAACTATGTATAATATTATATAACATTTATTTTTGTGCATAAAAGAGCTTGAGAATTAATTTGAAACGAGATTTATTATAAGTTTATTTAAAGCAATTAACAAATATCAAAAATATATTCACAAATTTTCCCTAAATGTTATTTGAATTTCAATTTTTAATGAAATTTGTCAAAACAGTCAAAATAGCGAATTTATTACTTTGTGTTGTGTTAAGGTAATATCATATCCATTGTATGTGGTTGTGTGTGTAAGTAGGTAGTCTTTCTCGCGTCTCGCTTGTTTTGAGTTGCCTATCGTCAATTATGTTAAATAAATAAATGTCAAACAATATTATTTTGTTTACTAATTTCAAATACAACATGGTGTCAGGGGTTGATTCATTATGGGTCGAAAAAAGAAGGATCAAGCAGATAAATCTGGATCACAACATGATGAGTCAATAAACGAGCCGCAACAAACCACGTGCACTGATACTCAAATTTCTATAAACACATTTACAATGTTATCAGGTCTTATTGGTAATGTAAGTCAACTATCCTTAGATGGAAATTTATGTCAAAATTGGTCCGATTGGTTGCAAGAGTTCAACATTTATTTGATTGCGAGTGGCTTTGATAGTCAGCCAGAAATACGTAAAATATCAATATTTTTACATTTTATTGGTAAAGCTGCTTTAAAAATCTATAATTCATTTAATGTTAACATTAAAGAGTTGACATTGGACAATCTAATATTCAAATTTAATGAATATTTTATTCCACGTAAAAATGTTACTGTGGAATGCCATAAATTTTTTACACGCTACCAA
This sequence comes from Macrosiphum rosae, assembly GCA_016617965.1. NCBI lineage: Eukaryota > Metazoa > Arthropoda > Insecta > Hemiptera > Aphididae > Macrosiphum > Macrosiphum rosae. Next base: position 31,804 of record WHPZ01579960.1, on the reverse strand, counting down.
TTACCTGATGAAAGTATTAATGAATATATAGCAGATTTAACAAATAAAAGTATGTCATGTGAATTTGAGTCTTTACGAGAAAGTCTAATAAAAGATATGTTAATCTGTGGTCTAAATACAAATAATATTAAAATTAAACAATGTCTACTAAAAGAAAATGATCTTACATTGGAAAAAGCATTGAAAATTGCTACGTCTATGACGTTGTCACGACAAAGGGTTAAGCAACTGGATGCCATGGATGGAAGCAATGAAGCAGTCAAAGAAGTACTAGCAGTCCAGCCAAAAGAAAAGTTCAAAAGTCGAGGTCACCATCAAGGGTAGTATAGTCATAATAATCGTCAGTCAACATCATCGGATACAAACAATCAAACTCGTGAGTCATCGCTGTCCAGTCAATCGTCAAGAATCAAAAAATAAAGTTCAAAGAAGTCATACGGTAATAACAATTATTTTAGTCCCACATGTAGTCGTTGTGGTCAAAGTCATACATTTTTATGTCCCGCCAAAAGTATTAAATGTCATAAATGTAATTTGTTTAATCATTTTGCCAAATATTGTAAGACAAAGATGGTTAATCAAGTGACACTTGATAAAAATAATTCTAGTAATGATAATTTACTTTTTATTGGTTCTATAATTGATCATAATAAAAATGATGTTTGGCAAATTGTATTACACATTAATAATAGATATGTGAATTGTCAGTTAGATACAGGTGCCCAAGCTAATATAATGTCAATTGAAATTTTTAAAAAAATTAATATTTCTGTCAGTAGTATTAAAAAACAATCTAATGTTAAATTAATGGCTTTTAACTCTAATAAGATATACACTTTAGGTAAAAGCACTATTAAATGTTTTTATAAACAAAAATATTACTTAATTGAATTTTACATAGTTGATTTTTCATGTAATACTATACTAGGGTTTGAAACTTGTAATAATCTTAATTTAATATCTAGAATTAATCTCATAAATAATGATAAAGAGATTTCTATTTTAAATGAGTATGAAGATTTATTTGAAGGTATAGGACGAGGTCTAGGATGTCTACCAATCACTTATCATATTCATTTAGACACTAATATTCGACCTAAAATTGATCCTCCTAGGAGAATTCCATTTAAAATTTATGATAAACTAGAATCTGAACTGAAAAATATGGTCAATATGAAAGTAATAGAAAAATTAAATGCACCAACGTCCTGGTAAATTCTATAGTTATTGTAATAAAAAAGAATAATAAGCTTCGAATATGTTTAGATCCGAGAAATCTAAATAAGGCTATAAAACATTCACACTATCCACTTCCTAGTTTTGAAAATATTAAATCTAGATTAAATGGTTCATGTAATTTTTCCACTTTAGATGCTAGTTCTGGTTTTTGGATGGTATCTCTTGATGAGGAAAGTGCCAACTTATGTACATTTAACATACCTTTTGGTAGGTATAAATTTATTAGACTTCCTTATGGTTTAAATTGTGCATCAGAAGTTTTTCATAGAGTAATGACTGAACATTTTTCTGATATTGATGGTGTATTTTTATATGTTGATGATCTTATCATATATGCTAAAAATAAAGAACAACATGATCTTATACTAAAAAAGGTATTTGAAAGAGCCCGTCAAATTAATATTTAATTTAATAAAATAAAATGTCAAATAGGAGTCCAAGAGGTAAAATTTTTAGGACATATTTTTAATAAAAATGGTGTTATGCCAGATGATGAAAAAGTTAAAGCTATAGGCAACTAATTTATCATCACCAAAATGTGTAAAAGACTTACAAAGGTTTCTAGGCATGATTAATTATCTAGGTGCGTATGTACCTAATTTAGCTGCCGAATCAACTATTTTTTTTTTAAACCTACTTATACCTAGTGAAAATATAAATTTTATTATATTACGGATTATTATTACGATACCTAGTTTGTATTTTATATTTTATTAATTATATTAGTGTATAAGCGCAAATTTAATAAAATTGCATACTCATATTAATCTAATTTTCTGACGAATATTTATCATACTAGAAAGTAGAAATTAATATTATGTTCGTTTGTTCTTTCGTTGTTAAAAATTATTTTGAATAATGAGTACTTTCATTATTATCGGAGTACTTCCAGGCAAATGAGTGTCGGTGCATTTCAAATACTTGTTTTAAATAAATTTAAGATAGTAAATCAACGTCGTATAATACATGAAGATGAAACTATGTAAATTATATCATATCAATATATACCTACTTATGTATCACGTCCTCACGCTCTGTTTAACTGCATAATAATATTATACTTGTCTGGTATACTCATGTTGACTATAATATTACTGTTTCATCGATAAGCTTTATATAGGTATTTCTGTAGTCATTTCTGTACTAATTTTGTGAACTGTTCTATAAGTGACAAGTGATAGCTTTGTTGTATCTATCAAACTCAATTTAAGAATAAAATATAATTATTAGAATAAAAAATATATATATTATGGTATATTTTAAGAATCAACGTTGATGGAAACTTTTTTAATTTGTTCAGTTTAATAGTCATAAAATAAGTTGAAACGTGAACACTCAACAAAATTAACATTAATAACCAAAAGCCTATAAAAAAAAACAACAATTTAAATTTAATAAAAATAACCAAACTATAAATTATTATTTTCTTTTTTTTAAAGTTTTACACATCATTATTATTCATTTATTTTAAAAATTAATATTTAATACAAACTATAATTTATGCATACCTACATATTTATCAGCGTGCGTATGCACTATGCAATCAGTAAATTTGATCCCTGTCAAAAATAAACAAAATTAAATTGATTGACAAGGTAAATGACAAAATACTGCCAGTCTCTTTATAATATAATAAAAATATTTTACTTTTCTAATAACAATACATAATATATTATACCAATACGACATCTTTCGAAAAGTGATTATTTATATAAATGTAAAATAAATCCAGTTAACAATTTTTATCCAGTAATTGGGATTTCAATATGGAAAATTGTTCATATTTTATAAAAAAATTGATTAGGGTTTCATTATAGGTACTTTTATGAAATTAGTTTATACAGCAAAACGATATTATGTAATATTGTTTTTAAATTTTACGGCTGTTACTTAAATAGAAAATTACGTGCATTTTACCTATTGCCATTACAGTTTAGAGTTTCTATATGTTATATAATGAAATTAATTGTTGATTAGCATCTAATGTATAACATATGACAAAAAATCAATTTTCAACAAATATTATAAGTTTCTTCAGAGAACGAATAAAGTTATTTTAATTAAAAGTAATATATTGTATAAAATTAAGTTATATTTTGATTTCCATTATAAATGCGTTTTATATACTTTATTACATACCGAACAACAATTGAGTGTGTAGATTGATTACTACAACAACACGACAATGCCGAAGGATCAACCAACCAAGTAATAATAATAAAAAAAAAAAAAAACACCAATAATGAAAGCACCTGAAATTTGTTAGGTAGCAAACATACTTTCTATATTGTTGCGCCTGGAACTGTGATTGTGTAGGCAACTTGACTTGCAAGCGACAATTTAATAAATCCAGCGATTGAAAACGAAGACAAGGATACAAACGATTAACGATATACTATAAGGGGCGAAGGAACATAGTTTATACACGGGGATTATGCATTTATGCAATTTAATGAACAGGGGAAAGACAGATTAAGTGGAGGGGGCTATGATCAGGACGGTCTGGTATGCACCGATTAGTGATTACAAAATCGGACATAATCCTTATAACTTAATGTATATAATACGAAAGTCCAGTGATGTTATGGACTATGGTGAAACACTTGGCAATGGTTTCGATCGGTGGAAGACTAAGGGCCAGTTGTACCGTCTACAGTTAAACTACGATTAGGCTTAATCAGCTGATAACAGATATTTAACCGGGCAAAATCGGCCGATTAAACTCCGGTTAACTTTAATCAGAGATAGTACAACTGGCCCTAATGCTCGCGTACATATGCTATGATCTTAATATTATGTATTTAATTATATAATATATTTAGAACCAACCTAGTGACTCGTGACATCTATGTACCAAACCGGCTTTATGATATTGTATATAGTAACAATAGGTACAATATAATAAATGACTTTCGATCAATCATATATTTTGTGTACAATTTTATTGGACTCGACCTCACAATGAGTACGAATAAAAAGTCAATTTTGACAAAAAGCAGGAGTGCCTACTTAAATTATTTAAATATTTAACGTACGGCCATGTTTGTCTTTCCTAACACATTAGCCGTGCCTTACTAAAGTTGCATCTGCGGACGCATTTACTGCAGTCTCGTAGGTACATCAAGGCCCCCTGGATGGTATTTTTTTGAATATCCTGTGTAGAATATCTTCAAAATATTACTAACTCCAAAATTTGTTGAACGTTTATGTATAACTATCGAGTTATGATGCGCTCGTCATTGTAACCGATGTTGTGATTCTATGAGATATACCAACGCAATATTTTAAAAAAAGTTTCTTATTTCGTTTTCAAAGTATATCAACAACGATAATTTACTGTCAGGGTTATCAGTTCGTGTTGGATTATAATATTATGTCGTCGAGTTTGACTGACTTGATGCTGAACCTTTCGTTATACTTTGGCGAGTTTCACAAAACTGTGACAATATTCTCCCCACTGCCATGGGTAAATGTATATTGTACTATGCACCTTGTGTTGAACAATTTAAAATTTAAATTTAGCTAGATTAGTGTGATATAATATTATTATAAGTCAGTAACTGCAACCGTACCGAAAATAACCGATTATAAAACCGGGGAAATTGTGTTAATTATGAACCAAACCAAATTTCGAACCTAATTTAAAAAATTCAATATTTTTCGGTTATACATTTTTTAGCAAATGCACACACATCTCAACGCAATTTGATACATTACGCACAATCACATTACATTCAATGTTTGAATATAATAATATGATAATTATTATTTTTTAATTTATAAAATAAATATTTGCACTTACCAATGTCTTTAACAGATGTTGTTTCTTCACAAACATTTTTAAGATCATAATAATCAATATTTTCATCAATTTTATAGTCTGCTTCATTATTAACAATGGTATTTACTGGCACACATTTTAAAGTTTCATCTATAAATGATTATTTATTTATTACAATTTTATAATAGGTATGTACTAAAAATTATTAATCAATTTAATTTTTATTACACTATTAAAACCATAGATTGAGATTATTTCAATTGTATTAGTAGCTATGATTCTTAAATATATTATATAATTTTAAAATGCAAAATGTTAAATTAAGATGGATTTTAATAACTTATAAGCATCCTTATACCTAACACTTCTTTTTTTTTGTAAATTATATTGGCACACCAAGTAAAATATTTTAAGCTATTCATTAAAACTTCATCATAATTAAATGTTGATAGTTTAGAGCATTTCATATGCAAAGCAAATTAATATTTATTATTTAATATTATAATAATAAATAGAGCTATAAATTCAGAGCACTACTTACGAATAATAATAGTTTATTAAAAAACTAGTTAAGTCTTTCAATATTATAAAGCACTTACCAATAATACCAATTGTAGTTGAGCCATCAACAAATGTACAATAATTATTCTGTTGGACATTTTCATTATCATCCGGAAGTTCACTAAATTATGATTCTAGCCAACGCATTACTTTTTCTACATTATTAGGCTGTGTATTGTCAATCGCAACTGATTTTTCATCTTCTTTAATTTAAAATTTAATTTTGTATTATAACATTAGGTACCTACTTTTAAAAAGTTAATAATATTACATACTTTCTATGCATTATAATTATTTAAATGATAGGTACTTACTTGTAACATCAGGATAATTGTTTCCAAGACCTTTTAATAACTTTAATGTACGACTTTTAAACATAACGAATACTCAATAGTGAAAATAATTATTATATAGTATTTTGTAATATAAAATAATAATAATATCACTCTAACAAAAGTAACAAATTCAAGTGCAGACCAGGAAGTGCAATCTTTTATTTATGGTGCAAACCAAACTGAATTCTGATAGAATTAAAAATAGAATGGTAGGTAATAATAATAACAATATTATTATTGTTCATGTTATTATCAGTTTATCACAATTATTTTGGGGGGTTTAACAGTTTTATACCAGTATACCATAGTCATTGTGATTTTACATTTTCATTTTTACCGATGGTGAATTTTGGCTCTCAATATTTCATTAATCTTGTTTATGCCAAAACTCACTAAACCATTAATGACTTTTAACTCTTTATATTTATGTCTTTCTCCGTTAGTGAAAATAAGAAACTGTAAGTTTGTGACAGGTTAGAGTAGGAATTTCACTTAAGACGTCTTTTTCAAATCGTTAGAAAATAATGTTTAACACTAGATAGCGCCACTATCTCAAAATAGTGAAATATGCCGTTACCGAGTTTTGGCAGGAAGCCGACGATATTATGTCGTCGAGTTTGACTGACTTGATTCTGAACCTTTCGTTATACTTTGGCGAGCTTCACAAAACTGTGACAATATTCTCCCCACTGCCATGGGTAAATGTATATTGTACTATGCACCTTGTGTTGAAAAAATTTTAAATTTAAATTTAGCTAGATTAGTGTGATATAATATTATTATAAGCCAGTAACTGCAACCGTACCGAAAATAACCGATTATAAAACCGGGAAAATTGTGTTAATTATGAACCAAACCAAATTTCGAACCTAATTTAAAAATTCAATATTTTCCGGTTATACATTTTTTAGCAAATGCACACACATCTCAACGCAATTTAATACATTACGCACAATCGTATATTATTATTATTAATTCACTGCTGAATTGATCAATTTTTCATTCCATCATATCGATAGGTAGATCCAATGATACGATTTTGTATCGAAAACAAATTTGAGCGTCTAATAATAATAAATTAATACGTTTATTTAAAAAAAATATTTTTCATTTATTAATAATATGAAGAAGCATACCTGGCCCACTATTGAATATTTTTTAACTCAAATTTTGATAATTATTATTGTGTCACTGTGCGAGCATGTACAAATAATTTAATTTGCGTACAAAAGATACATTTACATTTTTTTTCTTGGAGATGATCAAATCATTAACTTAGTTTAAACAATAACAAAATTGAATTATGTACTTTACTTCGGTAATAATTTAATAGAAAAAAACTTTTTAATAAATATTTTCCGGCCTCTATTCTTCGGTTTCCAGTGAGCGTCTTTTTTTAGTTTTCAGAAGTTGTTCGATCATACTTGGCTAATGAAAGTAATAATTAGATAACATAAAAAAAAATAAAAGAAATAGTCTTTTAAAATTTTAAATATTTATTCTGATTTTTATAATTGTACGTCAAATATAATATTTTAATACTTATTTTGAAATTTAATAATTATATTGTACATGTCGTACTAATATACACTACCATAACCGTGGTAGGTACCATATTATAATAGCCATGGCACTATTTGATAATACTTGTGTTGATAAATCTTATGTTTTTGATAGCATGTTATATATTTTTATCAGCGATGTTATTCTGATTTGTTAAGATTTAGGTACACTCTTCCTCTCTCACGTACGTTTAGTTTGTTAAGTTGTTATGATGTTAAATGCCTAATTAAACTTAAATAAGTTGAAATAATAATTAATAAAATTGTTTGGTTTTCTTCATTTGGTGATGTTTATTAATAATAATTCATCAGTGCGTAAGTACTTTATTATTTTTACCCGTAAACAAAATTAAAATACAATTTACGTAGGTAGGTAGTAGTGGTCCATAACATAATGTGCCATACCTAATAATAACTGTGAACTAATTGATAATCATATTATAATATGTCATACATGTTGTGGAATTGTATACTTGCAACTGGCTATACGTATTATGTAATTTCATTTAATTTTAAATTAATTTATTCAAATACTTTTTTCGTTCATCTAACTCTATAATGTCACTAAATAGGCGGCACAGACTACAATTTCCGGTCGAGACTGAGATAACTATAATGCTCCTATACTTGGATAGTGCCTCATATATGTATACATAAATTAAAAATACATTCGTATTGTAAATTTATGTATATATTTCACATTTATTTTTTAATCCAAGTCTAAATTTAAATATTTAATGTAAATGTAAATTTATCGACATCATAATACACAATAATATAATATAATATTATTGATATAAAAAAAAAAAAACAAAAAAAAAAAAAAACAATAATCCTGATAGCTTTTATATAGGACCAAATAAAATAAAACCCATCATACACCTAGGGTACCAACATTATTGTTTAAAATAGGTACCGTTGGTTAAATAGCTAATAACAAACGATACAAAATATAAACATGTATAATAATACTGTCGTAAATATAACAAACCAAATATTATTTGCTTTAATTTACGAAAAATGGGGATCTGTAATGATGTTTTAGTTTAATTAACAGCTTCGTTGCAGTGTCTATATAATTGCTAAAAATTGCAAAAAATTAACAAATATAATATATTTATATTTCTTTCTTTCTATATTTAACGTACTATAATTATCGTTCCCGTCAGAAGTACAGATAGCGCTACTAATTTAGGATTTTTAAACTTTCAGTCGGAAAATAAAAGCCACGGACGTGAGCCGAAACAGCGCTCTCTCGCATTTCCCGAATCGCACATAGCCCGTACTTATCCGAGAGTACATATGTCGAACGTTAGGCGTTTGAGTACTTCGCCACGGAGGACCCAACATTGCAACTAATCCCTTGAAGGACTCGACTTCCCAAATGAAACTTTCGTAGGACCGTAGACACTGTAACATATCTCCGGTAACCCAACCCTTTGTATACGTAGATCAAATGGTATTTGGCCAGGATCAAAGTCTTAAGATCCTGCTGGCTAGCATACCATTGCACCAAATATATTGTAACTCATTAGTCGTGATTGGCAACCATAGACGCAATACAAAAGTTTACATTTTTTTTTTTTGGGCGGGGGGGCTGAAAGTACCATATACTTTACCCACGGGCTCCCTTGGGGCCGGACCTTTGTGGCTTTGTTGACGAGCTTGCAAGTCAACAACTTATTTAGTTCTTATACACTGGCATTGCAACTCAGCCATGTGCGTATGACTGTAACATATTACTATAATAGACCGGAGACTTTCACTCATTCATATTAAAAGCTTCGATCGTTACTAAGCTCAAAGGTTTTTTTGCTTGATCTCGATGTTAGTATGTTACATGTACCAGTATTGGGTAAGTTACTTCTCAAAAGTAATAATGTTGCTTTACTCTTTACTTAGAGATAAATGTAATCAAATTCCTTTAATCGTAACTGAGAGATAAATGTAATAAAACTACTTTACTAGTTACTCAAATAAAACTGTAGTGAAATGATTTTACATTTCAAATAAAAAAGTAACTAAGTACCTGCATTACTTTCTCGTTACAAAAATAAAAACTATATTTTTTTTCAAATTTCTTAGAAATTGTCATTCTACAAATGATGCAATAATGTAACTAAAAGTACACTACCTATAGGAAAAACTGAAAGGGTACATAATTTCAAAAATATGTACATAAAAAATAATTATGTATAAGTCAAATGTCCATTATAACGCTGCAATGTCAATATTTCCTACCAGAAAAATAATGTTAATTATAATTTAATGTAAATTATAAATATAGTTATAAGTAGGTATTTTAAAGTTGAACTTCTTTTGTACAGCTCTAAATTCTTAAAAGTATTAAAAATAAATAACAAAGATATTAAAGAAAAAAATAAATTGTATATTATATTGAGTTTATATCACTACTAGGTACTAGCTAAGTGTTAATAGTGTTTAGGTATAGTTTATACCTACTTAATAATAGGAACGTAGGTATAAAAACTTAATAATAACAGTTAGCTAGATAATCATAAGCAACGTTATGTGTACCGATTTAATGGAATCTAATTTAATTATAAAGTGAATTAACAGACTGTTCTTGTAAGGTACGGTCATGACATGTCAATACCACCGATAACTGAAGTGTGGTGAGTTAAATTTAAATATATTATATATAATTTTTTAGATTGGTATGACTACCTAATTTCCGCATTATAGACGTATTACTTTTAAAGTGTTTTTTTTTTTCAATTCGCAATAGGTAGTCGAAACTGTAACACGTTATTATACTACAGAAATTACTTAGGTATCAAAAGCGATTTCCATTATGTACATCTTCGTTTCTACTTGCTTGGATATAATTTTACTGAAATTACGTAACACGTTCCAAATAAAGTAACGCCTTTACAGTAACGCGTTACTCTAGTTAAGTTACTACACAACACTGGTAGCTACCAACATTCAAAAAATATAATAGTTGTTTATAAATTTAATTAAAGGGCTTCGATAATTTAATTACAAAAAATATACCAATTATTATAACTATTAATTTTTACTATTAATTAATTATATTATTAACTAGGTATAATTTAAATAACATAGCGTATAATAGCGATGCATGTAAGCTTCCTAAAAAAATAAATTCATGTACCTAGATAAAATAAAAATAAATGTATAATAAAGCTGAAATAATAATAATTGCCGATTACCATTTTATAATAAGTAAAAAACAGTACCTATAGTTATAAGTTATAACCCAGATAATATTTTACGTGAAGAATGTTACGATAAGAATAAATTACGTTTTGATTTTAAAACGAAAATCAATATTCTCTAATGATATCGAAATAATTGTACACCCGTTTTTGATTAAAAAAAACAGGCTTATATAACATCGTAATAATACATTTATTACAACAGACGTTTATAATACATTTACTCTTATCTAATATCGAGTATTTACATTATAATCTATATTATAATGGTTTTAGAATTTCAGATATTACGTTTTACACAAGACCTAAATATTTTCCATCGTTTTTTAAAAAAATATGTCAATATACTTAAAAATAGGTTCAATATTAAAGTATTAATTAAAAAAATTCAGTTCTAGAGGAAAAAAATAACAATTTTATCGTATAAATTAATAATTCTCTATTAAACAGTGAAATATCGTTAATATTTTTCTAATGCTACGCATTACTTTGACAGAACTATGTCATGTGGAAAATATATTTATATAAAAACCAATTTTAAAATGTGCAAAAATTAGGTTATTTTAAGAATATTTTTCGTGGATTTTTTCTAGTACTTATTTATTAATCATTATTATAATTATTATTTTAATACAATATTAAAGGATATATTTTTTTTACTTAAATTTGACACCAACGACAAGTTGTTGGCCGATATTATACAATTATTTACATTTATATTTGAATTACATGCCATTGTATTAATTGTTAAAAATAAAATATTATAATATTATTTACATTACCTATACATTCAAATATTTTGAATATACCTATTATGCAGCAATTTAGTTCATAGAATTGTTTGCTCTGTATAAAAACCTTAATAAATTGCCTAGTAAATTAAATTATAAAACACGAAGTTTTCTTAGAAACCGTATAATACAATGAATACAACAAATTATCGAACAAAACATCGATTCGAATACACTAGTCCTATGAATATTATACGTAGCACTCAAAGGATTTCAATAAGTTTAAACACAATATAATTGAAAATGCACAGTAACAAAGGGAATAATTTATTTTAATTAAACTATTGTACAATTCCAGCGAAAATAATTACTCTATGGATATTCTTGTTTATAATAATGATTTAAATTTAACAGACGAGTAAGTACTTATAATAATGTATCCAAGCATAATTTCAATTGAACAGATGTACGAAAACGGAAAAAGTGCATACCTACGTCATATTTCCGTATACCTTTAGTTGTTATGATTTGAAATCGTTTCTTCTTTTCTCATCATCGGCAACGTTTCCTTATAACAATATACATATTTATTGAAATTTTAATTATTAATAAAACAACAACACACCTAATTATTCTTTGAGTATATATTATTTTCAGTTGTATAATGAAGAACATCGTATGAACAATTTTTAAAATTAAGAATGTCATTTGACTATAAACTTAACATTATCTTTGTTATATTCATAAAACGCAGTCTGTGTTCATTTTTTTTCTAGTTATCATTACAGTTATAAACTTACTACTTGCACTCTTAAATTACATAATACAGTACGATTCTATCAAGTATAATTTATTGCATTATTAAAATATAGTGAGTGACCTAATTTTGGTAAGTTATTACTTGAATGTATAAATTAGGATTTTAAGCTAGTTGGATTTTAAAATGTATATTTATCGATGACTTTCTGTTCATTATTTATGAATTCAATAACAGTTTTGAAATAATACTTATTTAAAAAAAAGACTTAATGGTTCACTAATGATCAATAAAACCACAATATTTATTTTATACAACAATGTTGTACAAAATACTTTTGAGACGTACCTTCACTTTTTAGCATAATATATGATACTTAAATATTACAAAAAGATAAAACTAAAATTTCTTATCAAAAATATAAATATAAAAATTATAATACTAATTAGCAAGGCTGGGCATTAACGAGTTAAAAATTAAAATTAAGTTAAAACGTTAGTTAATTTTAATTAAGTTAATTAACTCGTTACTTTTTTTTTCAAATTAACTTTTAACTTAATAAGTTACTTTTTTTCAAGATTAACGTGTTAACTTCAAGTTAATTTTATTTCAAAAATATCTAAATTAAGTTAATTTTCTTCTGAAGAATAATGTAAATTTTTTAATGTGTTTTTACTTTGATGTATCATTTTAAATTTCCCCAGTAATTTTCTTAGACGTAAAGAAACTCTATCTAATAAACCACATTATGTGTCTGGAATTTTCTATTTTTGCAAATTAGCAAATTTTAACTTTACACTAAGTTAAGTTACTTTTTTTTCAAAGTTAACTTTTAACTTAACGTGTTAACGATAAAAAATACGAGTCACTTTTAACTTAACTTAACTTAATTATTTTAAAATAACTTAACTTAACGAGTTAAAAAAAAACATTAACTTGCCCAGCCTTGCTAATTAGATTGATAATTAATTATATTTTACATAGGTACAGATTTTACAGTATTGTAAAACTATAATAATAATAACTAGGTTAGGTCATAATTTTAGATGACAATCGAATTATACTTTAAGCCGTACCTAGGTATATTGGAATTAAATAAGAAGGCGTTAAAAATATAATTAAGACTATACTATACATTATTTGATTATAATGTGTTACAACTTAAAATTTGATACATTTGTAATAATGTATTTTATTTTATATGCATTTTTGTTATAGGAACTTCCTATTATAACATAAATGTTTCGAGCATATTATAAATTATTTTTAAGATATCAATTTGAAACTTAACTGTTTATCATTTTATATTTTAATAAATTGACGTCCAACAAATATATCTTAATTAGATCAATGTAAATCATTAATAACGTTTCTTTATTTTCAATCATTTTTATAGCTGGTCGTTAAAAAAACAAAACCTATCGTATTTGGAATCTACGATCTCGACATATTTTACCCATTTTTGACATTAGTTTAAGTGCCTACCCTCTATAAATCACTAAAAAAAAAAAGTAAAAATATTAGATATAAGTCGATATAATAGCACTTATATAATAAATAAGAAGATTCTGCCAATTTTTTATATTAGACAATTATTATGTCTTTCTATAACAATAATACTTATTACTTCCCATCGATTTAGATATTATAATTAGATCCCGGTAAAAAAATAATTAATTAAATTACTAAGTTTAAACTTCATCTCAATCACCGGACTTCCATGGGTGTGAACGAATAAACTTACATCGATGCAAAGACGTGATTACACTTTTACAGCGGCGGTGGGTGACAGTGCATCAGATACAGGGAATGACGGATATTTAGCATCAGAGGCAATCAAACCGGAAATATTTCGCTTTTAATAATATAATATAAATCGTTAGTGAAATTCTTCACTTTTATTGAGGTCACATTTTTATTTATTATTATTTTTTTGCATAAAAGAAAACAAAAACTTCTCGAACCAAATGGAAGGGAACAGTGTAAACCCCTCGCCAACGACAACCCCGCCACGCGCTATTCACGAAATCATAAAAAATTACCAGTACATAAATAACTCAATTTGTACATCATGCATTAACTTGTATACGATTCGATGGTACCAACGAGTCTTGTTCTCTTATTTTTACGATGGTGGATATTATTCTCATCGTAACATTATACAGTAGTTTTTTTTGTCCTCGTATGTGAGCTTTCTGCACCCTCTATTTTATTCGATTCTCTCTAGTTTCTCTCAGTTTTTTTCAATGTAGACCCTCCCCCACCCACCCACTATTCCCATCACACTCTTCCCCTCCCACAGCTACTCAACCACCGACCATAGAAAATCTTCCTTCCGCCCAGACCTTATCAACTCGCAACAGCCTTTCAGTTCCGGTGCAACTGCTAGTCCTTCCACACAGAGCCCGCCTCACCGTAAGCTGGACATAAAAATGCCGATTTTATTATATACCCTCCAAACTATTTGGTGGTATATGTACCACTAAATTGGTACATTTTCGATATGAAATGATTTCAAATGCGTAGAACAAAAAAAAAAAAAACAAGAAATATCCTTCCCTACTACAATAATGCCTTGCCGTTTGCCAAAAATACATTTTTTTGTTTGTAAAATGATTTAATGTCATTCAGTATTCTTATTATTGATACGAGTTGATTTTCGTTTTTTCTTGTTTATAAAAACTATTTTTTAAGTAAAACTTGTTTACTAAAAAATTATTTACTGTCACAACAGATTCCTCATACAACAAGTCCACAATATTGTTTATGGTAATATGTCAGCATCAGATGGCAGTGAGGTTAAGCGTTGGAAAACAAATTGTTCTTTTGCGTTATTTAAGTCAATACCGACATACCATAAAACCAATAAAACAGTGTAAATATACTATCGTAGTAAAATTCTAGTGTCTTGGCGATACCGCCATGAAAGACAATTCTGGTAACGCAGCTGAACAAAATTTACTGCCGCTGTGTATGAAGGCCTTTAATAAGATGGAGTGATGATAATATTAATTATTGTTATCGTTATTACGATGTACGATGAATGTAGTAAATAATTTTCGAATAATTGATCTATTGGAGCAATATTTTACTGTAAGGAAAAGTGACAACCAAATAAATATATTATAGTATATTTACTATAGACATTTGGTACACAGCTGGTTATTTAGTAATACATTTTCACTTTGTTCTGAGTAAAGGGGTGGACTGGGAATAAATTGGAATAAAAATGGGCTCAGGGGAGATAGAAAGTTCGGCCCAATTTTGGGCTATTAATAAAATATTTGTAAGTTATCGGGACAAATTTATTTAAGCAGCCCAAATTTTTGCCAGGTCCAGGAAAAGATCGCTCACACTTTTAACCAGTCCGCCCCTGTCAGAGTTTAAGATGTATAAAATGTAAAACGTTTGTAGTTTATTAATGTACTTATTAGAAGGGAATAACAATCTTATTTCAATAGTATGGATTATATTCCCTACTGGTTTTCTAAAATATACAATAAAATTATGATCATCATGTTTTAAACACTTTATCCAAAGCGTACAACTATGGAAGCTGTTTGTATCAGATTAACATGCACATTAAAATTGGTTGGTTCATTTTTAATTTTCTGAGTTATGTTCCTATGCGTCAGAAAAAAATCTAAAAACTGAGAAAAATGTCAGTATAATTTAATTTTAATATTTTTTATAATTATTATATTATCTTTTGGTGGTTTAAAATGTATAATTATGCTATACCATCACACTAGCAGCTGCGTACACACGTGAGTAATGATGATTCGAGAATCTCGAAGCCAACCACTTCATCGAAACCCACTTTGGTTACATTAATTTTTAAGTATAGAATTTAATTAATTATATCAACACTGGGTACAGTTTATTATCAATGCTATTAACTACAACCTTCAGTGGTTTATGTAGTTTGAGTTGAATAAAACTTTTCCAGCGGGTACTGTTTAAATAGAAACGTTCGTTTTAAAATCAGTGGAAACTTTTGATAGTTGCATCACATTAAAATCATGCACTTAGTTAACCCTCGAAACATCTTTAAACAACGTTTAAAATATTTATGGTGGCATTTATACATTCACTGATATAAACGCGTAGTTGAATTGTTTTACAACCAACGAGTAAACAGTCGTGTCGTTCACATTGTTGTTTTCTATTCGATTTAGATTAAGGTGACGGCTATTTCGCTGGGCCAATGTAAATATACGTACACCTACTTATATAATATGGTTATAAATTGGGAAAATGTCGGGACTGCTTAATGCGATCTTGACCCTAATAAATTCAGAATCGAATAGACGGATCAATGTCAATATAATAATATTTACACGACGAGCAGGATTTCAGAATCTCTATAAACGACACGTAGGTAGGTATTATTCTATTATTCTTTGAACGTATAATATTATATAATGTAAGTGCATAACAGTCTCAGCAGTAATCTATCATTTTTTTTTGGATATGCATTATAGATTTTCTTTAGCCGATATCTTACCGCTTTACCTTCGCCATACTCTAGCCTTGATCCAAGCTAAATTTTATTTTGATTGCAAAGCAGGGAGGTTTTTTTATCGTCTAGATATTATGACAATGTAATATTTCACCCTAAACCTAACCTACAGATTGATTTAATACTGAAATGTAGAGAAGCAGTTATGGTGTTTTCAAAAACACAAAATATAAAGAATAGTTATCAGTTTTATAATAACAGGCACATCATTTGTATAATATTACTAAGCTTATTCTTTCATTATTCCCTTTAAAATTTTAACTTTATAATTCCTTTTCAAACCACAGTTTTGAGATTAAATGAATGGATGAATTTGCTTATGAGCAAACATTTATATTTTTTTATGATAAAAGTACTGAATTATATTTGTTCCTTTTTATTTTTGTGGTTTTATAATTTATACTATACTATACACCATATTTATTACTTATTTTATATACTAATTACAAACATCATCTTTTCCTGATAAATATTTTAAATTATGTTGTATTCAACAAACTGCATTTATAGGTGCTTAAAGATTAATCTTATCGCATAATTATGCATATTTGTTTGCATTTTTTTACACGTGTTTATACAGTGGGATGAATAATATATACTTATAGTCTCTTAAAGTAGTGCATGATCGAAGTAACAACCTCCCAATACCGAATACTACGAGCGACAACTGGACTTCTTATGACAAGCTATAATCAGTGCGTTCATTATTTCAAACCAGGAGAGAACGTACTCTGTGATGAGAATTATGGTTATAATATGCCGTTTGCTATGCTTTAAATGACCATAAAAATAATAAAATAACTTCAATATTAGAAATATTAAAATTATTAGGTTTAAACGAGTTACCAGATGATTGGTGGTCAGAAGACGAATTAGCCACAATCGCACATTATTACGACCATGACACTTACTTATATAATGACAACGATAATACGGGTACAACATATAGGGAAGGCAAGGCAATAAATCACCCATAGTGCTACATAACGTTAGTAAAAACACTTATTGGGTTCCAGGTAGTGATGGGAAAAGATAGCCAAAAAATCATCTTGATAAGATAACAGATAATTCATTCAAAATTTATCTGGATAAGACCAATCAATATAAGATAATTTTTTTTATCTAGATAAAAATACAGATAAATTTATCCAGATAAAAAAATAGATAATATGTTTTTAAATTATATTATAAATAATGTAATTTATTTGTAATTATTAATTAGGTAATATTTATTAATTAATAAATCTTTAATGTCATTTCTCAACTGAAATAATATACAATTTTAATTTTTAATACAACTTTAATAAAAATAAAATAACAAAATAAAACTGACAATAATTAAACAAACATTTCCTTTTTAAACTATAATAATATTGAAATTTGGATTCATTCGTAAATTATTGGCTATTTCAGTATTTAAAAATATTCCCATTATTATATTATTTATCTTGAAAAATTAGTAATTACCACAGATAACCATTAAATTTATCTAGATGATTTAATTATTTTTATCTAGATAAGAGTTATGATTCATCTAATGAAAAAACGGTAGAAGCAGGAACTACAAATACATCTCAAAACACTAAACAAATAAAACGGCACTGTAAACATTCAATACGATATAGTAGGTATCTTTTCAATAATAGGTAATCTGTATTACAGAAAAAAAAAATTAATGCTGACCGACAGCAACGATTTAGAGATAGTAAAAGAACACATAATGTTACTAAAGAATATGTATATATATTTTTTTAAATTCAATTTGTTTGTCATTTTTATAAGAGTGTAAATATGTACTTAGCATACCTACCTATTATGTAAATATTTTATTCTATTATTATAGTTGGACGGTTTTTAAGAAAAAAGGCTTAAGTAATTTTTGGACATTTTCAGTTTATACATTTTTTTTCTGTTTGAAATTTCAAGCCGCGTTGAATGATACCACTGTAGATGCCATGTGGGATCTGATTTACGAGATAAAATAGAATGTGTATGGTGATAAGTCATTTTACAGATTTTTTTTTTCTTATGAGAAAAGGCCTAAGTCACTTATTATAACTTATTTTAATGGCAAAGGGCATAAGTCTTATAAAATTACATGCAATAGGTCTTAATAGTCATGATGCGAAAGGGCTCAAATCAAACAGGTATATATGCAATAGGTCATAAGTCATTAAAATTTGAAGAAAATAAATAAATACTAAACTATATTTAATAGTGAAATAACAAAATACTTATATATATATATATATATATATATATATATACACCTATGTATTAAACATGATTATGAATAAAAAATTTAAAAAGTTTAAAATTTTACAAAGTTATAATGTTTTTGTGTCTCCTGAAAAGTATAAATTTTTGACTTAAGCCCTTTCTTTTAAAAACCGTCCAGTTATTTGATAAATTTTCATTTTTTCATTTACTGAGAACATAATTTCTATTCCTATTTGTGATTTCAGACTTTAGTCAACTATTACCTTCATTTGATTCAAAATATATAACCGAAATTAATATTTCGTTGTATTCTGAAAAATAAAATTGAACAAATATGATTCTTAAAAATGTTCAAACCTACCCTATAAACAATATGAAAGCACGTGTTATAATATAATAATTAATAATGTTTACTTCAAATTCTGAGTTATAATAAAATTATATTTCTAAGCTCATATATATGTTTTCACATCTTTTGAGGGTCGCTTGAGACACATGCGTTTTTATTGAAATTACGACATTTGTAACATGAATAATGATACCGACAACATTAATAAATTATAATTAATGTATTACAATTATAATACAAACAAAAATATCAACGATAATAACGAAATCAATTAAAATTTTAACAGCTATGTTATATAATGCATTGAATGATAATACACTAGTTAAAATAACTTCCATATGTCAACTGTTAGAATTATTAGTTATTACAATACTAAGATCCTTAACTTTTATTCCTTAACGTGATAAAATGATATAGTGGGGTTACTATTACAATAACCTTGTATATTTAAGCCATGGAATATTCTACTAGAATGAAAAAAAGGATTTACTATTCTAGTATAAAAATACAAATAAAAAGCATTTTTTAAGTATTTAAAATACATGGGTCAAAAAGTATTTGAAAAGTAATTGAAATACAAAAAGGTATTTAAATCCAAAAATATTCAAATACTAATAAGACTGTGAATAGCGAATACCTTGTACCTACCTAAATACCTGATAATATTGATTATAGAAAATACTAATACTTTCAATGATAATACGTAGAAATAAATTATGAACGTTACAACAGTTTTTTTTCATTAAAATAAGATTTTTGTTCGTCTTAAATAGGAAAAGCAGTTAATTCTATTTTTGTGAAAATGTATTTGATATTTGACCATTTATTTAAATGTTATATTTTCAACATTGAATAGGGGATTTTTATTTTTATTTTAAAGCTGACTATAGGTACGTAAAACCCCATGGTCTATCATGGCTCGGTTTATTATGCTTTATTGCTGCATGAAAACATAGGCGATTGGTAAAATATTAACAATATCAGAATTATTTATGACAGTCATACATCAAATATGCATAATGCACCAGCGTCGTCCTTTCGATTATAAAATTAAAATTCTAAAATTCTAAGAATTACGACTAAAGTTTATAAGTAATTCTTCATTTCTACCGTCTTTAATATTCATACTGTATAATTATTATAAAAGTTGCAGTTGAATTTTATGATGGATTCGTATACCGCCTACAAACCTTGGTAGTAATCAAAGGGTAAAAAAACTGGAAGGGTATAAGACTACGGAATATAAATTATAATATTATAGGAATTTAATTGCATGGCAACTGATATCATAAACATGAAATCTATGCACGATCAAGCACGCATAACATTAATAAATTATTTGATCGATGAGCCACCCACCCATATAAAAATGAACGTGTCTCAAAGATCTGTTTCATTCGAGCGGTGGATGTTTGTATATGCGCATTCAGTTATTCGCTGTCGTGATGGACATTCAGAACGAGAAACATCATGTTTTCAACATCAGGTTGGCGAAGCTCACTGGCTTGTATCAAATTTTGGATCCCGGAACAATACGATTTCGGGGTCGAAACGTATACAAAATTGTCGTTGCGTTCTTTTTGTTGTACTCGTTAGTCATATCGACGGTGATATTCGTCTGCTTTTTGCATTTATGGACTTATAATACGTTTATGAGTTTATTGGACTTTTTTATTTCAACAAACTCATTTTACGCGTGCTACAAGATATGGATCGTCATTTACCGTTCGGACGACATATGGGACTGTCTGTCAATCACTCGGTACGGTTTTACGTCGTTGACCAACCGGAAGCAGAAAGGACATGACATACTGGATCATTGGCGAGCGCGTTCGGTCTGGTACACCAGCTTCTTAGCCATCGCGTATTGCTGGTCGGCGTCATGTTACACGGGATATAATTTGGCATTCGGTGACGCTATGGTACCGATCAAAAACTACGACGGTTCGATCGGTAATTATCGTCGGAACGTTTTAAATTTGTATTTGTTTGCATCAGGCGAGACGTACAACGAATACTACAATATGTTTTTCGTCGTCGAGGCGTCGTTCGTTATCGGTATGACAATAGCATTCATCATATTCGATATCCTTTTGGTGACACTGTGCTTGGCTATATTCTGTCAGATGCAAATGATTTGCGCTGCGTTCGAATCGGTCAACCACAAAGCACTTGGTGATTCACTTTCCTCTGTAATTGGTAAGTTTACGTCAGTTGCTTGTTTATTATTTTGGTCGTGTACTGACAGTCGATGAGTATTTGTATAGGATATGGGTGACAGATATATTATTTATTTTACAATTTGTAATAATTATTATAATTTTGGATAATTTTATAATATTTATGTAAATACCTAGTTACACTAAATACATTTTTTTTTAAATATTTTTGGCGACTTGCTTACCATATTCTACTGCACTCCGGTTAGAATGGCTTAAGCATTTATAGAAATAGAGGTACTTTGTGCCTATGTATAATGCATACAACGTACCTATATTTAAAACAAATATGCATAGTGGTAGCTATCATTCGTAACATAAAGAAGGCACAAACAGTTTAAATGGTGGCTTATTGTATATTGCTTGTAATTTTATTAAAATAATACTAGTGTTTCAATAATTTTAAATTTTAATAAATTGAGGTTCCCATATAATTTTGCAGGGCTCTTGAAATTAAAAAATATTATGATGATGAATATTTTACACTACTGAAATAATAGTGACTCAACTCAAAAACACAACTATTGGTAAACAGCTATTTAAGGTTTATAAAATACTTTACAAATCAAATTTTATCTGTTTTGATAGAAGTATGTTAAATTACATTGTTTTTAAATATGCTTAATAGATGTGGTAAATGGACGAATTATTATTAATGTTATTAACAAATGTCTGAGAACATTTTACTTATGTCACTGTTCGTGACTGAAATAATAATTTTTGTAATTTTGTGTATAAGCCTTCTGAAAGACACAACTCATAACTGAGTGTTAATTAAAATTATACCTTTGTCAATTAAAATAATAAATCATATTAATAATATAAACCCTTTGTAATTATACATATTTATACCACAGTTCTTAATCGTTATGATTTATAACTTATGATGTTATTTATTATGTTCAAATCATGCACCACAGTATTACAATAGTCAAGGAGCTACTGACGGTTTTACCTCACCCATTTTAGTTTCCTTGAAATTTTTATAGCTAATAATTCGGGCCTGATGGTTCTATAGAAATATCGGCTGAGAGAGTGTCTCAAACCTTAACTGATTTTAGCTGCACCTCTGCAAAAAACACCAAATTATTCGAAATAATTAAATTAAGTTATAAAAAATTGACTGATGAAAATTCAGATTTTAACATACAAAAAAATTAAAACATTGATTAAAATTGTATACAAAATTATAAAATTGTTTATAATTTGTTTAGTTTATACAATTTATAATTGTTTTAAACATATTAGAACCGGAATTTTCATTAGCTGATTTTTCTATTGTATTCAGCAGGCCCAATTATAAGCTATAATAAGCTATAATGGGTGAAGTAAAACCGTCAGTAGCTCTATATCTGTAATATTATGACTTTAAAAAGATTACGATCATCAAGTAGTTGGAATTCAACAAAATTATTATTACGATAATAATAGAATATTTGACTGCTGACTGGTGTATATATTTGTAAATTGTAATATAATATATATTGTATATAATTTTAATAGTTGTATATTATTCACGACCATAAAGATAGCGAGTAGGTTAGGTACTCTAACGCCGTGTCCAAAGTGAACAAAACCACTTGTATTTCACCGCATCGGAAGCAATTGGCTAATATTTATGCTTTCATTAGCATTAGCATTTCTGTTATGCTTTTATAATATTAGGGAAGTCTTCTATAATTAACCGTTTATTAAATATCTCTACTCGGTTGGTATACGTATCAGCTCTTAAAAAAAAAAATTTAATCTAAATGTATATGTTATTGAATTATTCAGTAATAAATAAATACCACTATTTACTTAGAATCAAATGTCCACCACTTAACTGACTATTAGATTGTGTTGATGACCGATTGAGAATTCTTATAATTTTTCTAAAAAAGTCACTGTAAGACGACTAAGCTTCTGACTGCAGTCATGTTTCAATTGACATTTATAGTAAACTAATACAAAACTCATACTGGATACACTTCTTTTTTTCACTTGTAGATAACACCGGTGAAAAACATATTATATCTAATGAAAATGAATTAATTTATGAAGAATTAATAACAGTTATAATTGATCATCAAGCAGTTATTAAGTAAGTCGTAATTTTAATTTGGAACTAAATTATTTTATGATAATGTACCTACCTAACAGTAAAATTAAACCATAGGTACTGAGGATAACCAAAATATCAAATAAAATACTCTTTTTTAACAATCATAATTATTATTTAGTTGTATATTAAATGATAATCTATAACTATTATATTAGTTTTGTTTACGAGAAGAAATACTACAAAATAATTTATTTTCCAAACTGCCAAACGTTTACAAGTCTATATAGGGATATGAAGTTATTCAAAACGTGTGAAAACTCACGAGAACCATACAGAAATGTGGTGGCAATGAATTATAATTTACACATTAGAAAAATAATGGTCTACATATTTACTTCATTTAAATATTCAAGTTTTTTTGATTAATCCATTTAAAAAAGCATTCATTCTGTATAAAAATATAAAAATTGGGTTTAATTTGGATATGCATCTTATGTACCTGTACTGGCAGAGTTGTTATTATTCTAGTTGAATCGGACAGTTCATTACAATTTCATATGATTTTACACAAATACAAAAACAAATAATACCATTTTAGTGGACAGCATTTCAACTTATTTTATTTTCAGCAGTCAATATTTCTTTTGCTTTAATTATAATATCGAAATCTTACGTATTTAAAACCTATATTTTTTTTATTTTTTTTTTCAGGAAATTTGAATTATTTTTAAATATATTTGAACGAGTCATGTTGTCACACATTTTTGTTTCGTCGATTTCACTCATCATACTTTTTTTTAATTTAATAATGGTAAGAAAATATAGGAATACTTAAAAATTTGATGACAATAAATTCAATTTGTATAACATCCAAATTAATAGGTCATGTACGAAAAATGTACCTAATATACCTACATTTTATACCAACAAATACACACCGAGATACTGTGTGTAAAAAAACGGCTCTAGAAGTTGTGATATCATTTTAAAGGTAGCTAAGTCTTTGAACAATAGATATTACTTAAACATAGTTGATAATATCAAATATAAATGTTATCTATTGTTCAGACTAAGTTCCCTTTAAATTTACATCATAACTTTTATAGCCGTTTTTTTATGCTTAGCGTTTTTTTTTACACGGAGTATAGAGGAGTGTTTTTGTTGGGATATAACTAATTTTTACTAATTTTGATACCTTAATATTTCGGGAAATTATTGTTTTACAATTATGTTTTTTTTTGTTTTTTGTTTTTTTTTTTTTTTTTGTTTATCGTTTATTGGTTGGAATAGATGTGATATAATGCATTGTAATGCCGGGTGGGGGAATATCATCTAATACATTTTTGAAAAAATGCTATAATCATTTTTTGTTAAATTGGCTATAACTTTGTTGATTTTGTTCAAAATGATTTTAAAACTACATGCATATAAATACTATCATGCACTTCTTTCTTAGATCATTGTATTTTCAAACTTCATTATTTAACTACAAATTGTCTAGGCTTTCTCAAATAAATTTATTTCGTAAATAGTGTTGGTTTCTGTAATATACCGTATATGACAGTAAAGTGTGTGTTTAACCTATGTGTATATTTTAAGGCGCTCTTTCCTTTTTATACTTAGAGTTACCATGTGAGTCGTTTGATTATTACAATATAATTTTTTTCCTGAAAATGAGGATTTACTTTTAAATACAAGAGTTAATTTGCTCCCCTAAAACCTTTTCATGGCGTCTTATTAAACAAACTACAATATTCATTATTACAGATATGCATATCTTTTGAAAAGTGAAATTATATCCATAAATGATAAAATATGAACTTATATAATGAGTATTCAGAGTTCGATGAGTGAACACATTTTATTATGACATAATCTATTTAATATCTTATTGATTATTACATAAAATATTAAAAACACGTGTTTTATTTATGTTTGCTGGTTTAAGTTAATAAACTCAAAACAGTTCACATGTGCAAAAGAAAGATATGAAGTGATAATTTAACTGAAATGAAATGATTTTAGAGTTTCTTCAATGATGGTACATTTGCGATTTCTGGTGATACGACAGTAAAATCGATTGTATTAATTCCTTCATTCTTGTTTCAAATATTTATGGCATGTTATTTATTTGATGATATACACGAACAAGTAAGTAGAAATGCATTACTTTTTAGTATAAATATTTATTGAATAAGAATATATTATGATCAACATATGATTGCAATTATTTCTGCAGATATTTTAAATTCAACAGAGTTGAGATTTGTATTAAATAGTTCATTTAGTAGGTACCTGATAAGACTTATTAGTTATTATATAATTCATGTTCATCCCTACATATAATGCATCGTAAATCGTGTTTGCAAATTAGTGCCCATAAAACAGACGGCGATGGTATGAGGTGAGCTTTTGGGTGGATAAGGTTTTTCAACAAATAATTTGGTGTGCAATCGGAATTTAAATTTGTATAAATCCAAATTGTTAGTGGGTTTTTTTAGTTCGACAAAAGAGTAACCAATAAAAATTATTATGTAGTATGTAAGTTGTCTACATACTTTGTAAAGTGTCTATACAATTCTGTTGATTCTCCACGTTTTTCATAAACAACGAAAACATGTAATAGAAAATATTATATGAATCATAATTTCCTAGCTAGTGCGTGAGTTTTAAATACTGACCATGCTGTTCTGCACGCAATGCGTTGCCCGCATGCGGCGAAATACAAGCTATTTTGTTTTTCCCCGCATGCGTGCAAACCAGCTAGTACATTGTTTATAGTTTAACAGTTTTTTAATGAATACTTTTATATCTTGCCTATTATATTTAGAAAGATTCAATAGTATATGCATTGTACAGCAGTAATTGGACTGAAATGGATATGAAGTGTAAAAAATTGGTATTATTAACAATGCAATTGAATAATGCTAACCAGAAAAAGTTAAGATATACTAGAACAAGAGTTGTAAATTTGGAAATGTTTTTTAAAGTACGTACTAATAAAATAATTATTACTAAACTAAAATTATAAAATCATAGTCAAGTACATATTTTATGGAATTCATATTCTAAAATAATTGTCTTACTTATACCTATAAAAAAATAATTAATAACTGTACACTTAAAATATGAATACAAAATAATTGAGGATCTCGCTCTGCGCCGCTGCTAATTAGTTTTTAGCTTACCTAGTTACTTCATAATTTAGTAGATCGCTCTTATCCTAATAGTTGTATTGAATTGAACTCTTCAATGATTAAATATTGTGTAAACTATACGCAGTATTGAGTATACGATGAAAAATGATTCTGAGTGGAAAAAGCGGCCATCCTATAATATAGAACCTATATTATTAACTACTTCTAAGGATATTTTATCATATATTTATATACAGTTATAATATAATAATAATTTATATTATTATTCAATAATATTAATATTTTATAGAGTAATTAATATTAAATAATAATGAATAAATAATTAATCTAATAGTCATGGTGTTTAAAACTGCAAAGTATAAAAAAAAAAAAAAAAATGATTTCTAATTTAAATTTAATGAAAATTGCAGTTAGTAATAAAAACTTATGAAAAATCATGTATTTAATTACATGTATACAGGTATACAAATTTAATTTTAATCTTTGATTCAAGTGTTTTTAATTAAATAACAGCTGTAATATTGGCTTTGTCGAATTTTGAAAATATTTAACTTTAAACGCATAAAAAATATGTAACAAACACACACATGTGCATCGGAAACCGAATATAATTCAATGCTCCGTTTAAAATCTAAAATGCCTTAAGCCTTGTTTACTACAGTGAAATAATTTCACACAATGTTATATACCTAATTTGTTTATTTTACATAATATAGCCAGTGTTGTAAAGTATTTTAGTAAAAGTATTCAAACACTTTTTTCCGTATTGAATACTTTTTTTAATACTTTTTATTTTGAAGTATTTGAAATACTTTTTTTTTACTATTCTATACTATTTTATTGAATACTTCTTTTTTATTCTTTTAATGCTTAATTGAATAAAAACACACACAGACAATTTGGTATCGGTTTTGGTCGATTAAATGTTTTTTTTTCTCCAGGAGACAGTTTATTGTCCAGGAAGATCGAAAAGATACATCTGTAGTCGGTATCACTATAATTAGCTTAAGTCAATAATAAAAATATATAATATATAAAAAGCTTCTGCTTATCGGCTATTATACTTTATAGTTTATACTTTATAATTATTCAACTATACCAAAATATCATTACTAGGTAATTATTAGTACCTACTACCTATTTACCGAAACAATTTTTATTAATAATTATCATTATCGTTTATCGTCGACTTCGGTATGAGATATCCAAATACATATTATAGTTTTGAATTAATATATAACTTTGTAGAGAAAAGTTCATTGCTGTGGTGCAACATCATGACTGGATTTTGATTATTGAACAAATCATGTTTTTAAAATGCAATAAACAAATTTTTGATTATTACGAATTATTTCAGCACCAAAAAATTAAAAGAACTTTTTTTTTTTGTATTTGATGATTATTTCAAATACTTTACTATTTATAATATTTTAAACACTTTATTTTAAGAGTATTTGAGTAATTACTTAAATACTTTTAAAAAGTATTTTTTACAACACTGAAATAGCGACCAGGTACCTGCTTACTTATTACCCGAATATTATTATTATTTAGTACCTATTTAAGTTTTAGGGCTGAATAATAAAATATAATTTTTTTTTTTTTGTTACCTACAGACAATGGGTCATTGCTACACAGTTGTATCGGTGTTAATGAATTATATGAATGCAAATAATTGATTCTTTTTTGTTCCCCCTTTTTTTTTTTAATATTAAATGTTTTTTTGATTGTTTTAATTCATTATACAATAATTATAACAATACTTACGATACTATGATTAATTATTAATGGATGGTTATGTTAATATCATGACAGTCGATGTATATTATAAATTATAAAAAATATAATTTAAATTAGTACTTACCTATTGTATTTTTGGTTTTCATTAATAATACTGTCAAATATGCGACGACGATTGTGGCGCGTGCACGAACACGCGACTCGTAACGGCGGCGGCTGAGCCACATATTTATGCTAGGAACACAGACGTCAGCAATCGTTCCAAGGTTTCAGGGTCCGTCGGTGCTCGACTCTTCGGCCGAGTCGGCGTGCCAGGACGAAAACCGAGGAGAGTATCAGGACCGCAACGCTTGGAACGTTGCGGTCCGCCGATACCTACTCTTAGGTTTTCGCCCAGCGGTAATCCCGCCGGTCGATTCCTAAGGCGCAAATATAATGGCTGTCTTAGCTCGCTCAGTGTTTTTAGTCTGCTCCGCCGTTGACGTCGTTGTCTTAAGATCTCGTCTTCAGCACTTCGTCGTTGTCGTTGTCGTTGAGCACTAGCCGCTCGCCGCCAACCGTCCCACCGTGGTCGGATCTAGGCCTCCGTCACGATGGTCGTCAACGGCGAGCAAACGCGCCGTCGACTCCACTCGTCTGCCCGTGGGACCGACCGGGAGAATGTATAGAGCTGACCAGTAGCCGCTTACACTTTGCCATCACGTACCAGTCTTATCGTGTCTCGTCTAGTGTTATTTTTTTTCTTATTAACTATTGTTATGATGGGCTCACACACTCTCGTTTTTTTTCCGTGTTAAGAAATATATTTTTAGTTTTATTTATTTCAACAGAATAATGCTCCTCACTAAACATGCTCATGTACAAGTGTTAACCAATAGTATTTTTGTTAAATTACAAATCTCAATAAAATATATTGAGGTTATGATCACGTGAACAAATAATAGTTTACCGGTGTAAGTGACCCTTATTAGAATAAACTGAGGTAGGTACCTCGTACCTATATACTTACTATAA
This sequence comes from Macrosiphum rosae, assembly GCA_016617965.1. NCBI lineage: Eukaryota > Metazoa > Arthropoda > Insecta > Hemiptera > Aphididae > Macrosiphum > Macrosiphum rosae. Next base: position 2,369 of record WHPZ01579960.1, on the reverse strand, counting down.
TAATAATTTAATTTTTTTTTGTCCAAAAAATTACAATTTTCAGTAAGTAAATAAATATACCATAGTTAATTGACCCATCTCACCACTGAGGATAACCTCTATACTAGAGTGCTATTAATAAACAAGGATAAATTTTATATTTCTGTAAAAACTGGGTCATATTGACTATAATTCAAAAACACAAATAGACATACCTAGTAGTAATATTACTGATTAGTGAAATAGTAATAAAAAAAAAAAATAGCAAAAAAATGAATAATATATAAAGAAGAACAACAAAAATTGAATAGATAAATAAAGAGACTACATTATAATATATTGGGCCATTACATAAACTGTAGGTCATTAGTAGGGGCGGGAATAGCGGTGTCCGAGGTTTGGCACCCGACGTCCGGTCACCGACGACTGCCGTTATGATTATATTTTTGTTTAATCACGTTAGTTATTATTAGATCTACAATACAACGATACTTATGTTAAATCCTTGTTTTTTTAAATTAATTTACAAGGAATCCTGACCTATATTCCTACACCTTTCACCTCTAACTCCTCTGAAGAGTCGTACAAGACTGCGCCAGTGTAATAAACTGACAATTGGGATCTTTCAGTAACCACGGCCTGACCAGTCGGGATACAACTTACAAATCATGATTTCGTGAGTGCAAACTAGAATTCATGGAAGTGTAGCCTGGTGACATGCCAGGAGTTGGCCACCGACAGGCAACGGACATGAGGACACCACGCACACGCCTCCCTCCCAATTATGGTGGTGAAAAATCGGGAATGACCCGTTTGGGCGCAGTATAAATAATTTACCTGAAAATTGTCACACGTTTGGGCGCATTTATAAAGACACCTTTGGGCACAATAGGCATTGCCACTAGTAATTGAAAATCGTGTGTAATCTAATCTATTAGTACTTAATCGTTTGATCTGTAGACCATGTATTAATCATTGGAAAATACCACATCAAATATAGCTATAGATATTTATCTACTAGTACAGATAATGTGTAATATTATATTGTTCTGTGTTCTCCGTTTGATAGTTTATGATCGTTTCAGTGTATTGAGCTCTCGTGTGTGGACAATGTGTTTTAACATTTAACACTATTATAGTAAAGTTAAGTTTTCAACGTGTTATAGTGTTTTTTTATTTAGATAGACAGTATGGAATTGAAAATCGATGACAAATTTGAAACTCGAAGAGGTAATTTATGTGTTATAATTGACGGCTGTAAATTTAGCAAAAGTATGGAAATGAAAGACGAAAATATTTATTTTAGATGTACTGATCATAATTGTAAATCAAGTGTAGTAATTTGTAAAAATATTAAGCAAATAATTTCGGTTAATAATGAGCACAATCATCCACCTATTTCGAACAGTATTATAAATCGTCAAAAAAATCAACTCATATATCAGCCAAAAATGTTTTCCCCGATTGTCGAATAATTGGTTGCCGATTTCAGTTACACCAAAGTTGGTTACGTAAAATACAAAGTAGCAAATCTTTATTAAAACATTACACTGAGAAAACAGAGACAGGTGTTTGGCTTCAAAATTTTTTTGGCTTGAGTTTTTTATCATTTGATGAGGTTTAATGTGGTTTTGTCGAGCTTATGTCTATAGCACCGGTCGATGTAACAGATTTTACTGATTATATACTTGACAATTATATATCAGAAGATTCGCAATTTCCACCTTTTATTTGGGTTGTAGAGCCACAAACATACCCAAGAACAACTAATGGCCCAGAATCTTTCCATTCAAATTATAATCAGTAATTTTATAAACAACATCCTAACCATCAAAATGTTATTAACGTATTGATCGAAATTTAAACCGAGACAAATTTAAAAATAAATAGCATTGGAAAAAAAATAACTAATAAATTAAAAAAAGGTGGGTTAGTGGATGTCGCTCTGCTGTACAGTAGGTTACAAGTAGGTCACTGTATATAATGGATGCTATTAAATTTTAATTTAATGATACAATATCATTGTATAAGAAAAACGATTCTGAGCGAAGACGGTATGTCAGTCTAGGTTTAAGACATATTATATTATACATATCTATGGTATTAAAAAAAAAAAATTGACCTATAATAAATTCCAAATTAAGAGGACACCACACCTGCATGCGTTGTCTCCGTCTTACAAATGTACAACATAGTAAAAACTGTTTTGCGCGGGACAACTTTACTCCCTCTGAATTTATAGCAGAATTATCAAAATTCTACAATGCATAAGGAAGAACTTTATCTGTGTCGTAGCGTTTGTATTTCTTTTATAGCATTTACCAACTATTTTTAATAATTAAATGAATAAAACAAAAAAATCCTAATGTTCTCAAAGTGATAACTTTAAT
>WHPZ01579959.1:0-15489 GCA_016617965.1 Macrosiphum rosae | reverse complement strand
TTCTGGTAGAAATTTTGTATACAGGATATAAAAAAAAAAATAAAAAAAAAAAATAAACACCATTGTAAAACCACTAGCTTCCTTGCTCCGCTCAGAATCTAAAAACGATTCTGATCGAAGACGGTCAGCCAGCCTATGATATTACTAAGTACACCTATTTGATGATATTATTGTGAAAAAAGTAATTTATATATAATTTATTTACTTGGAATCTTGTTTTAAATTTTTAATCATAAGCTATTTAAGTTGAACATTTTATACATCTTTAACTACAAAATAATTATTAAATTTCAAATTTGATACATTTTGTCAAAATTTAAACTTTAAATACTTATTAAAAAAAATTGTGCCTATGTATTTTTAATATTTTTCAACTGCTATTGTAACAATATATAAGGAGCCTTGTATTCACATGCTTTTTGGCGAACAAATAAACTTTGATTAATATTTGTAGAAAAAATACAAAAAAAATTGAAATTTGAAATTGTCCTCTGACAGTTCAAAATGAATCAAACATTTTTCAAAATTTTATGGTGTATTGAAATTGAAAATATATTCAGTGATATTTACATGTTTTTACAGTTATTGGTTATTGAATTACAACAAAATAAGAAAATCGCTTACATGATAAATCGAGTGAATAATCAATGTTGTAAAAATATGAACTTCAACCACTCATAAAAATTTAATTTGACTTTCTTCTAGGCATTTTTTTTTTTTCGATAAAGGTATACAAATTTATAAGGAATTACATTTTCAAATTTTATATTTAAAAATAAAAATGTTTAGAAATTTCTAATTCAAAATAATTTGCACATTTTCGTCATTTTTATGTATTTTGTCAATATTTGAACTTTAAATGCTTATAAAAAAAAATTGTGACTGGATTTTTAATATTTTTCAAATGTTATTGTAACAATATACTATTAAGAGCCTTGCGCACCAACAATATTTACTTTCCCATCGAACAAGATACTGAAGTTGAAAATCGAAGTATTATTTAGAATTTTAGACTACTTGTCGTATACAGACACAAAAAAAAATTTTAATTTAAATTTAAAAAATTAAAAATTAATAAAAAAAAAACACACATAATTATAAAACCAATACATTCATCGTTCCACTGATTATCTAAAGCTGTAGGTATTATTTATTATTCACTGATTATTTTATTTTAGGCTCTTGATTTTGCTACGGATCCGCCTCTCACAGAAGCGCTCGCTCATCTGTGGGCGGCTGTTCAAAAACTCGGCGAGGAATCTGTAAAATGCATAGAGGAAAAAAAATCGCTAACGAGCGTGATGGACAATTACAGGCAATTGATGCCAGAAATCAAACAATCTATTTTATCAGAGCAAAACACAGTGGAAAAACTCAAAGAGGTTTAAATGTTTTTTTGCAATACTCAAATGATTACGTAATTAATTTATAATCATTAAACATTTTATACTTTTGTAGGAATTAAATTCTGCACATCGTATGTTGGACGCTTCCAACCTTCGAGAACAAATAATTCAAGAATCCAACGACAATTTATTAGCACAAATAAAAACCTTAAAAACCGAACTGGATTCGAAAACTAAACAAATGGAAGAGGAAAGCTTGTAAGTTTGGTTCTACATTTTTTTTTCTTTCGCATAATTCTATTATGAATTTGGGCAGGTTTTCTTCTATGGGTCAAGGTGATACGAGCCAATTAGAGTTGACAAGAACAAAGCGGGAACTGACTAGAATAGATATAGAGAACAAGCGTCTAAATAATCTCTGTGAGTCGTTGAAAAAAGAGCTGGACGGTGCCGAGTATAATGTCAGAGATCTCGAAGCCGATTTAGCTGTAAGTGACCGTAAACAGTATATATCCACATTAATTGGTTCGCCATTAATTATTTCCCATATTATGTTCAAGGCTCAAAGTAACAATCTAGTGAAAGAAATAAAAACAAAGGAAAAATTAGAGGACCGTATAAAAACTGAACACGATCAAATGGAAAAAATAAAAACCGAACTAGGTACCATTAAGAATAATTTCAAAAAGGCTGAATCCAATATAGAAAAACTTAACGAAACATTGAAAGACCTAAAAGTAATATAAAATAAAAAGCTGTTTTAATTAAAAAATATACATTATAATATATCATTTTTGTTTTTAGATTACAAATAACAATTTAAACACAAAAAATACGTCGTATGATAAACAAATAAAGAAATTAACTAGAGAATTAAAAATTAAAACTGAACTGAGGGCTGAAAGCGTTAAAGAAATAAATAGACTTCAAGATAAAATAAATGTATGCTAATATTGTCATTAATCCAATAAATCACGTACAATATTTTTCTTTAAATGTATAATTTACACTTTTTTATGGTTTTCATCATTAGTATCAAGAGAATGAATTATTAAGAGTTCAATCAGAACTGACACGTTTGATTGCTACTCATGAAACATCTGTTAGAAAACGACAAGAAGTTGTGGAGGAGGTTGAAAAAATTTCTGAGGGAAAAAAAAATTCTGAAAACAACGTAGCTACTTTGGAACGAAACTTAAATGCATTGCAAGAAGATAATATTAAACTTAAAAAAATTTTGGAACTAACAGAAAGAGAAAAGAAGTTACTAGAAAAAAACATGACTAAAGTTAATGGTAAATAATTATTCGATAAAAATGTACTATTTTGCTGTAACGATTTTTCTTTTTTAGAACAAATAACTACATACATAGAAAAAATGAATATAAAAGAATCAACATTTCGGGTTTTGGAACTAGAATTTAGCAGCGCACAAAAATATATTGATAAATTAAATTTAGATATAATTATAATGAAAAAAAATAAGGAAAAGTACATTATAATTTATATTTGTTTTTATAATATTGTAGATTTTATAAAATACTTCCATGTGCATGTAATTCAGGTTACACCAAGAAATAATAAATTTAAAACACAAAATACAAGAAGATTCGGTTACATTAAATCACAAAGAAGTGGAAGTACAAGAACTAAAAAAAGAAGTAAACAAATGGAGTGATAAGTTTAAAGAGCAAGATCACGACTTACACACTATAAAAACTGAAAGAAATCTGTTTTCAAAAAATCTTACTGAAGCTAAGGTTTGTATTGCCATAATACTTTCTTAAGTGTCGCATTAATTCATTATTAGTTTAATTTGTCTTCAGGATGAAACAGAAGACATAAAAGGTAAAATAAAAATGATTTCCCAGCAACTCGAACAACAAAAGGAATACGTCGCGTACAAAGAAGTGCAATTAACGAAAAACGATACAGGTAAATCTACGTTGGCTTGTGAGTACACTAAACTGTATTCACTATAGATCCTCTATAACTTGTCTCACAGTATTAAAACAAACCGAAAAGGAACTTCAGAAATGTCAACAAGAAATCGACGAATACGAGAGCCGAGTGGAAGGAATGTCAAATTTATTAAAGAAGAAAAATGAAGACGAAAAGTCGATGATAATGACATTGAAATTATTGCAGAAAAAAATAGAAAAACTTCAGAAACAGAATGATGAAGTGGGTGAAATGAGTTTTTTTTTATTTGGCTCGAATGACAGAAACTCATTGAAATTATAAATAAGCACATTGTTTTCGATGCATTAACTTTGATAATACATTTTCACGTTGTTAAAGTTTAAATTTTACACAGGGAAACAAAGACAAAAACAAACTCATAAATCAAATGAATAAACGCAACGAGGAGCTATTAAGACAAAAAGATGCTAATGACATATTAAGAACAACATTAGGCAAGGGAGAAGTGGAATATAATAAAAGGATTGACGATATTAGATTGCTGAAATCAGAAGTAAAGAGTTTGAGGTAATTGTATTTTATCCGATTAAATATGTATTTAATCATAACACATCAATGCCGTGAATTAGCGCCAAGCTTTATAACACTGTTCAGTGTCAAAATTAAATTATACGGTTATTTAATTGCATAGTTACATGCAAAAGTTTCAATAAAAAAAGTAGAAAAAAAAATACTCTGTTACAATATTATGGACGTTGGCACGGTTAGCACAAATATTTAGCATTTTAGCATATATTAACAGAAAACTTGAATGTATTGTGATTGTATTGTGATTTGTGAATGGTGATTATTTGAAAAAAAGTTATGTTTATTATCATGTTATTATCATTCTGAATTAGTTTAAAAATATTAATTTGTACATTAATCGTCGTTCTATATAAAGTTGCGATTGTGTGATATACACGTATAGCACGCTACTCGACATTTTCCACATCGTGAACAATATATGAATTATAATTAGTATATAATATACCTATCAATAAGTAACCATTAATTTATTGTATACTATAATAATTAGTATACTTATTGTGGGAATTAGTTAAATTTTAAATTTTATTCGCTTCTATGGTGATAAACAAAGTGTTGGAAAAAATCGGTTAGAAAAATAAAATTAATGTACCGAGCCCAAAAACATTTTATGTTAAAAAAAACATAAATCATCAAAATACATTAACACCTGTCACCGCTACCGTATAAAATTGAAGTATTATAATTATTTGATTGATAACAATTATTTATGATTTTTTTTTTTTAATTATTTTTGATTTAAATTACCAAAACCAGCATCTATTGCAATAGTTTTAAAGTCTTATTTACACATTTGTATTCTATTTTTTACAATGTATACATACTTAACTTAAATTAAAGTTGTACGATCCTCTTCCTATCGATGTTGATGATTTTTAATTGATATAGTATGTCTGGTTGTAGCATATACATATATAAACAATACAATTATATATGTCTGTGAGTTGTAGAAATTTTCTTATATTTCTGGTAGGTATTTCTGGTAGAGAGCCTAGATAATAAATAATTATATACATTATATTATATTAAATTATTTTATATTATAGTATATAAAGGCTCTCTAGTATGTGGTATTTGATTTGTTTATTATTATAAAGGCCAAATTTATTATCTACGTACGAATACATGAAACTTGAACCGTCTATAAGTGATAGGATATAAAATTAAGAATGGATAAGTAATAAATTAATTATTGAACATATATAATATATTACTATATATTATAATGTACATATTATCAACATAAAACAAATATGGTATTCTAAATAAAAGTTGAAACAAAAAAAAATTGGTTTTATCACATCAGTAATTAAAAATAAAACATTTTATTGATACTACATTCGTATATTTCATATTTTCATACTGTACTAATAATACTTCCCAACGAATGGGACAGCACCTGCAGATAAAAAAAAATAGTAATAAAAATATTACTTTTCTTTTAACAAAACGAATTACCTAACCTGAAAATCAATAACTGTTTGGTTATTTTTAAACTTTTAGTTTTATTTTTATTATTTACTTGAATAGTTGAATTTCTTTTTACCACACCTTATTTCCTATTTAGTAACAAAGCATTGATTGATGACATATTATTTTGATAAACAAATCATTTAAAAAAAAAAAATAATTACCTTACTTTTTTAAAAAAATGTCCTCAGTTAGATAACAGTTGAAAAGAACTGAATATTGAAAAAAAAATGTACTAAACAGTTAAAATAACATCGATTAATTAAATAAACTGTTCCTTTATTTAAAACTATTGTCTTAGATTCTAAGCAGTAATAGACCAATCGGTTATAATATAATTATATAATTCTGTTTTATGTTTTTTCATATTTTTTTTTTTTTTGAATTCATTGCTTCAGAAAATGTATGAACTCGTTAAAAAAAAACTATTTATTTTATTTATTAGATTATTATAGGTAAATCGAAAATATTAAAACTACCAATTTCAGAATTTCACCGATTGGGCTCTTTTATATTAAAAGCAAAGTACTTATTAGAGACCTATTATAAATTATGAATAAATTCAGTTGCTTAATATGGGATTAACATCTTTCTTAAGTGCCTAACGCGGTTCCCAATTACTGCGGGATATTTTCTTCTCGCACTTTTAGATTATAATATTATTATGATACGGTGGAGCAGTTAATATAATTTTTTTTTTATAATGTGTTTCATGTTTCTGACATCGGTTTGTGTAACCTCATCAATCAATTGGAAATTTAACAGAGATTTCCAGCAGTTTTATAAAGCGCATTAAAAAATAACTACAAAACATCGATAAAAAAAAACGTACATTTTTATCGAAATCGTGACCACTATTACAAACTCAACTCCGCTCATAATCGTTTTCGTCGAATAAAATATAATCGTCTATTCTGAATAATAATACATCAATTTTTAGCACACCAAAGTTTTTATTTAAAAGATTTTAAAAGGATTTTTTCACATTCTTAGACATAACGACAATAAAATAAATTTATTACATCATAAAAATAGAAATTATTGAAACTTAAAACAAAATTCTTATAATTGTTATATTAGAGGTATCTGAATACGAAATATTATCCACTTAGTGTTTCGATTCTAGAATGCACAACAAGTTAGTCATATTAATAAGCAAATATATTTAAACAAATGTATTTTATAAAGTATTACAGTATTACACTAATGCACTGTACATAGTAGGTAGACATTATGAAATGTATAGAACTGTTATTTTATTAAATATTGAATAATTACTGTATGGAGTGGCATATTTAGGGGTTTTTCGCCTAAATTCACTTTTAAATTCGCAGATTTACCCTCCTTATCCGTCCTAAATTTCACCGCCTTTCCCTCTCCAACCAGCATCGAATGCGCGAATTGTTCTTTACCTATGTGCGTACTGGTTCGTACCGTATTGCGTATGTGTAGGTAGCTGTTTAATTATGAGCGAACTGACGCGATTGTTTAATGTTTATCTCGTAATATTTTAAACTATATAATCTATAAATTGTAAAAAAATAATTTTTGTATGCATAAATATATTGTAGTGATTTTTTTGTTTTTTAGAAAACTCTTATTTAATATACACACATGATAGGATATAATATTATATAATAAAGTAGACAGTTACTTTTTGACAAAATGATAAATTGAATTATACAATGCAATAAGTAAACAGTTTAAGATTACATGTTTAGTATAAACGGACATAATATAGTATAGTATGACAAATAGGCATAGAAGATAAGACAATATTTGAATAAAATATAAAATAGATCAAATTAATAATAAAAATGATATAAATACAGAATGCGATGCGAAATAGTATTAATGTAAATACATTTATGTTTATAATATTACTATATTATAAATCTAAAAACAACAATTTATCACCCTATTTATCTCATTAATTAAACCAGAATGAATCTTTCTTATTATACACAGTATAGGCATTTGGTTGAAATAAGTTGGATTTTTTTGTATATTTTAGTGGTAAATATAAGCTCTATGGTATAGAGTCTAGATGCTCTTATTTATGGGTAGAAACTAATACCTATATTGTTTTTAAATTTAATGAATTTTTATTACAAAAAATATTGCATTTTTTTGTATAGAACCCTGCCTTACTGGCTGAACACTCAGAAATTGGTTATTTTGTTTTGTTGAACCCTCTAAGGTTTTTTTATTTAAAATTATTCTTAGTATGTATTGTTTTGATTTTTTTGTAAAATGTTTATATTCTCGTCTTTAAAGCCTACTCAAACCAGAAAACCATATTGGAAAATGTATTGATAAACAGTAAAATAAGTATTACGTCAAATTTTAATTGATAACAAGTTAAATTAATACCTATAGGTATATTATTATTATTATTATTTATTATTCATTGATAATATGTAAAAATCAATGTTTATACTCTAAATTAGTATCTAAACTCCTTGTTGTATTGATTTTTAGCGTTCAAAAAAACTTATTGATGAAAAACCTATCAGAAATAAATGATATAAGAGGCGAAGTACTTAAATATGAGCAAAAACTAAACAGAGAACGTTTGAAATGTCGGGCCCTAGAAGACATGTTAATCAAACCTACAAACGTACACGGTTGGAGAATATTAAAAGTAATAATATAATATTATGTGCCTACAGTGGTGTTTTTTATATTTTAATTCAATGATATTAAATAATTTTAAAAACAATTTTGAGCAAAAGCGGCTGTATAACTTTTAATTTTTGTTTTCCCGTAGCTTTGGAAATTGCTGGGAATTTTCAATTTTAGTTTTTAACCTCTTAAATACACCAATTAAATTCAATTCGCTACCAGAAACCACCCCAAAATATGAACATCGAAGTATAATTTTTTTGACAATGTTTCATGTATAAAATTCAGACATAATAATATAGAGTACAGACATAAAAAAATAGATCTTTTTTAAAATCAATACATCCATCTCTACTCTCAGAATTTTAAAAAAGCGTCAAGTACAATAAAGTGTATATAAGAGGTTAATTATAATGTAAAGCGTGGAAAGAGAAGTTCTCCGTTCCCTAATAGTTATATTAAAAAAAAAAAACGAATCTCCGCCACCATTATTTTTTGAGGTTCAGATAATTTGCTACTGTTCTGTTTGATACATTTACCCAGATAATTTGAGCAGTACTATAATTTTTTTCTCACACTTTGAAAATCGATCGTTGAATGATAGACGACTGCATATAGACTATCATAATATGAGAATCGATGAATTTTGATTTCTACACAAGCTCGTGTTTTCTCGATGGACGGCAGTTAAACAAAACGAGATGTGAATTTATAATCAATGTTTATTTCATATTATCAATTTATTGTAAATCCATTTGTGACAATATCGTTATGTTACCAATACAACACAATACAATATGGCTAAAACATTATACCTAGGTATATATAATGTTATAATGTAGCTACACCGATTACAACTGCACTCGTCATAACCTGCTGTGACTAGGGTGACAAAACATTATTTCAAAACGCCCGCGCCCGTGCTGCTCGCCCACACGAAAATGTATAATGTTCGCAGCAGTTCAAAATAATTGTCATCTGTCACAAATAGTTTACCGAGATCCCCGTGGCACCACGCCATGCCGTAATGGTGTTAAATAATTGCATTTATGACAATAAACATTAATATATACTGTTATCGTCCAGAACACTGATCCGCCGGCTTACGAGATGGCTGCCAAAGTGAAAATCCTTCAAAAACGGTTACTCGAACAATGCACCAGAGTATTCGACAAGGATTTGCAAGTCCAAGAGATGCAGACTAGGTATGAAAAACTGAAAGATGAATTCATTAAGCTACCAGGCAGAGATATCTTCAAAGAGATGAACGATATCAAAAGAACTCTATTAAAAAAAGACGACAAAATAAGGGTAAAGTCGGTTTAAGTGATGCGGTTCAATTATGGTTTAATTATTTTTTACATTAAACAAATGTATTTAGAGCTTATCCGGAGAATTAATTATCAGTCAGCAGACAACAAAAGAGTGCATGTTTGACTTGGAGAGAACAAAGAAAGACTTAAACGAATTTAAAAATAAATATTACGAGCTGGTAATCATTTTTAATTCATTATATAAAAACAAATTGTACTGTGATTTAAGATTTAAATTTCTTGTTTTCATTTTTTGCAACTTTATAGACAAAATTGCATTCACAAAAACATGGTATGTTATGGTAGGTAGTAACATAAATATCTATGGAGATAAAATACCTAGACAAGTAGTTCCACTTTTCACTAACAATTAAACTTTTGATCAAAAGAGATAATTTATATTCAAGAATGAATTATTTTTATTGAATAATCTTCTTTAACCAACAAAATAAAGTGTAAACTTATTATTTATGAACAGAAGCCTTTATGTATTATTTTGATGAAGTTTTAAATAGAGAGAATGGTTTTTCTTTTAACGAAAATATCAAGGAGTTGTAATTTTATAATGACGCTCCGATCAAAATCATCCAGTAGAAGCACTTTGATTTTGTAGGGTACTTCATAAGCTACTAATCTCACGTGAAAATTCTCGTAAAAACAAATAGATAATGAAACTTAAGAAGTCAAGAATAAGTATACCACTATAGTAAATGTCATCGACCCTTATTCAATGGTTTCAAAATATAATACAAATTATAATATCATGATGAGTAATAAAATATAAACTCATGGGGTTTTTTTTAACAAAAATATTGTCGAGTTCATATTTTCATACAGTAGATATTATAATACTAAGATATTTAAGTACATAAAATATAAGTTGTTCAATATGATATTATAATAAATACTGTTTTCGATAATGTTTCAGAAACGCGTTGTAACGAAAATAAATCTTAAAAACCAAAATACTACAGCATTAATCAAACCAGATTCAACTCCAACGAGTTATAGCAAATTTTTGGATATGACTATATAGGTAAAACTTTTATTCGAACTTAATTTTGTTTGTAATTATAAATAATTATGAAAAGTTTCTTTTTACATGAAAAAATCAATTTGAGTGTGTTACAGTAAGCTTATATTTCCCTTAACACTTCGTTTTTGCCAAATTAATATAAGCAACTAGTTAAAAATTATACTGTGAAATATTTTAATTTTTTTGTAACACTTCTTATTATAAATCACAAAATTTATTTTAAATTCACAAAAATGTAAGTGAAGTGCGTTGGAGATACCTACTTGATTGGTGACTTGTTGAAGAGGCCATCCGTCGACGAAACTTCGAATACTTAGTGGAAAGTTAAATTTTTACTAAATTAACATAGCATCGAATTCGTTTAGGACCCTTTAAAGGTTTAAAGGATCACCTGGAATTGATATTCGGTGACTAGAAAACGTCTGTGAAATATACATTTTTTGAAACTATGAATTTTGAACTTCCATAGTAGTTACAAATCTTTTTAATACAATTTTTATAAACCTACCTATACTGTAGTATGTCTCTATATATAATCTTTAAGAAATTCAGTTTGTTATTACTTATTACTTACCTACTAATGTACCTATTCATTAGATTTTTTCCAAAATATATCATTATAACAAGTGTAATCTTTTTTATTGAAAATAAAATAATAATATATAAATTATCAATATTAAATATATAAGAATTGGATAAATCATCAATACAATTAATAGTATAACTAACTGTTTTATACTTTTATGTTGTTAATTAAATTATGATAAATATAACTATCTATAGGTAGTTAATATTTTTTGAATTTTAAACATCTCTAATTCAATTTTAAAATTCCAAAAGCAACTTTTTAGCTTACATCTGAATAGTTATATACAATTTAATAGAGTCATAAAATTGCCAATACGTTTCAAATAGCTGTATATTTTTAAGCATAATTTGTTTATCTGTAAGCGATATTATACATGTACTGTCATTTTTATGGTATATACGTTCCTAAGTGAGACCCACACTGAGGACATATGTGCTCAACTTCTTTACATGATTTCATACAGAACGGTATACATGAACATAATAGTAACCTGAAATATAAAATTAGAAAGTTAGAAAAAATATTTTTTTAGTAAGTATACCTATGGTTACATATAGGTAAATCAAAAATGTATATGTATAGTGGTGGGATATTAGTATAACAAAACTTCACTATTTGATGAATGTTAAATTATTACAGAATAATTTATGTATATAACTATGTGAGTATAAAAGGGATAGATCCAGAAGGACCAAAGGACCACCATTGGGTACCACCAATATCGGTCTACCCATTCGGCTACCCGGTGATCGCCGAAGCCTCTTGGATATTTTTATATATTGGGTGCCCTAGCCAAATGGGTAAGAAATAAGAAAAAGAATTTAAGTTTACTCGCTATTCTCACGAATTTGTTAATATTATATATTATGAATATTATGAATATTACCTCCCTTTTACCCTGCTCTGAAAAAAAATCTTAAATACCCATTTTTTAGAGTTATTCATTTAAAATATAGAGAAAAAACAATTTTGAAATCGGTTGAATTCTGATAAATGAAAGCATATTTTCAAAAATTGTAAAATTGTATGGTTCCTACACTTTGATAACTAATTATAATCCATTAGGTAATAAAAAAAAATAAGTACTCGTTGAAATTGTATGTTTTATTTTATTATATTGTTCCATATTATTATCAACAGTGAACTTCTATGCACAAGTCAATTTTATAGACGCATGGTGATCTTTGTTCTGAAATTAGAATTACAATTAAAAAATATGTGAGCTATTCCCAATGACATGTTACAAAAATCATAGTCCTATAAAATTTACTTTTGCAGTTAATGGTTTGAACAATAATATTATAAAAACAAATAAAAATATAACATTATAGCATTAATTATAAAAGTGTGGAATCAATACAATTTTATATAATATAATATTATGCTGTATTTTCGAAAATAAAAGTTGCTTTCATTCATTCAAAATTCAACTGATTTTAAAATATATCGAATTAGATCAACTGACTTTCCAATTACTTAACTGTACTGTATGTATATTATTACCTATATTTATTTTAACTTTGTATCTATTTTATCTTCAAAAAGACCAACACTGCAGAGTCACCCTTTCCCTAATGTAAACTCACTTATCTACTCATTTTTTTAGTTGAACCTCAAATTAATTTAATGACTGAATATTATAAATCAATGGGTTGTATTTAAATGGGTAGTCAATTAATAATATAGAAACAAAATTGAATTTGCAAATATGTATGAAGTGACGGTACACAACTATTTTGTTTGATGTATACATTTTTTAATGACATCTCACAAGTTACAGATCATTACAATAGATGTAGGTACCTGAGAATATTATATGTAATTATGATTAAACATGTCTTAGCTTAACTTAATAGCTTAGTAGCTTACTAAGTAAAATTGTTGTTTAAGAGGGCGCTACCCATAAATTTGTTGTCTCCGTCTTACACACGCACGACATAGCAAATTGTCGTTCACTAGTTTCAATAGTATGCAGTTAGTTTTGATACTAGAGTGAATTGACCTATTATAACATATTTAGATAATAACATTATCTATGCTTAAGCGTTGGCTTTTATTCGATATTTTAATTTTCAAGTGAGATATGAGCATTTAAAATGTTTGATATTTCACGTACACATATCTTACTTCAAAATGAAAATATTTAAAAACCGCGAACGCTTAAGCACAGATAATATTCTTACCTAATATAGTATGATAATAGGTCAATTCACTCTAATATTAATATTCTTTCTATAATTACCAAACAGAGCAATCGCACTTATAAGTTATTATTAAGGGTACCTATTCGATACCGTGATTTTCTGTTTTTGTCTAACACACGCGTGACATAGTATTTTAGACTTGTTTTTTGCCAAACATTCCAATTGATCTTTTGAAGTGATAAGATTTCTGAAAATAGATTTGAATTGGTCGTCAAGTCTACTTGAAATCGACTTTCCCACATTTTTGATATTATCCCCCACATTTTTTAAAATGTCATATTCAAAAAGAGTATTTAAAAATTCTGTTATTTCAATTTTTGGAGAAGTTAAAATCAAAAAATCAAAAATGTGGGAAAGTCGATTTCAAGTAGACTTGACGACCAATTCAAATCTATTTTCAGAAATCTTATCACTTCAAAATATCAATTGGAATGTTTGGCAAAAAACACGTCTAAAATACTATGTCACGCGTGTGTTAGACAAAAACAGAAAATCACGGTATCGAATTCCCTTAATACCATAGGTTAAAGTATATTGTTTATTTTTCTTTTGGGTTGATTTCGGTTTGATGTATTTATAATATGACTCAATACATAAAATAAAAGTTGATCACTCTAACACGCAATTATATTATTATAACTTATTGTTAATTAGCTTCATTTAAATTGGCTTATAATTTTTTCCAAACACATTAAAACATGGTATAACAAATTAAAATTGATTTCTGGTGTAGGGACCTTATCAAATAAATGTTTATTCATTTAAATATAAAATCAATTGTCCCAAAACATATCTTATAAAAAAATCTTATTATTATAAAGCCTCAAAAATTATTAAAAATATACGAGCACAAAATATTTGATATTACTAACACTGAATAAATACTTTATATTGTTATAAATATGTAATAAGTAAAGACGTATGAACAATAACAAATTCTCAAATCTGAAAGTCCTTAAACGAAAAATAATTTTTATTTTGTAATATTGTTCGTCTACCTTTTTGTTTAAAATTAAGGGAAATTTCGTAAACTCACAATAATATTTTTTTAAATTGGCTGTAAATAATTAAATATGCTTTATTGATTATAAAACAAATAAAATAACAAACTCAAACTGTCAGTCACTTTACAGTAGTTTACACAGTCCAAATATTTTAAAATGATTCAATCTTTACACACACACGTAGGTAATGTTAATATTATAATCAAATTAAAATTGAGTACACGCACTACAATTATAATATTTAATAACAAAAAAACTTCAACCAACAACCTACTTACAAAGTTATCAATAGCAATAGTCAAAAAATATTACAAGTGTACAAAGCATCATTATTCAAAATATTACAGCCATAAAACTGAAAAAAAAACATAAAGAGCACTCAAAAAGTCGGTCCACTCACATATTACTATAGAAACACCCATCCACTTGTTCCATAAATGGTGACACAATATTAATTTTAAACTATAAATTATAATAAAAATTTTTTTTTACAAACAGGATAATTGAATAGTTATAAAATAATATATATTTTATTACTTTATGTAATAGGTATATAATAATATTGGTAATAAATAATAATACACCAAACGGTGGTATACAAAAAATCTATATCACTATAGTAGGTATATAACTGACATTAGAACAAACGAATAAAATCATAATATTGTATATTTAATAAACCTATTATTATATACATACCCTACAATAAACATTAGCACGCAAAATAAATATGCTTCGTTTGCCGGCGATTTTTCGATTCGGGTAATTATATAATTACGGCACGTCGGACATAACACATTGACTGGGTTTGGACCAAAAGCTAGAAATAATACACATACAATATTATTATTATTATTTATTAAAGCAATCAGCTTTTCGTTCGACTGTAAAAAAATAATATAATTGAATATTAAAACCATCGAAAACCAGCGACTCCATAGAAACTGTTTTCATTTTACTGTATTAAAAAGATATACACTCCAATTGCCATTTTTTTATTATCTGTATATCTATATTTATATAAAACAGCAAAGCCCTCCCCCCACCCCCCTTATAAGATTCACTGAAATTTAGTTGTTACAAAAAGTCCGCTAAAACCAAAATTTAATATAAACCATGATTTTTTTGGGCCATCTTCGTTCTTAGCTCCATAGACGTGTCTACGGTGGCAGCCTAGGGTGCCTTGGCTGCCCCTGCAATTTTTGAATGGTGCCGGTCAACTGAGTTTTAAATCAGAAGGCTCACAACTTTTTTTTTTAAACTATTTTTTTTTATGTGTACCGTTATAATAACCGTTTACTTACAAAGATATGTTCAACAAAATTAGGTAGATAATATCTTTATTTAACGTGTATTGTCAAATTGATGTCCTGACTTCGGAAATCGGAAAA